>JAFBJT010107945.1:98623-113748 GCA_016785325.1 Chascanopsetta lugubris | reverse complement strand
GATTGAGTAAAACAGCAGTTAGATCAAACGGCAGTTAGATAAACAAAAAGCGGTCAACGGAATCGTCTGGCAGAGTCGTGGAGTCATGTCATCTTCTACCGCTTATCTAGTTGTCTGGGTGGCAAAGTATTTTTACTAGTACGCTCAGGGCCTTTTGGGGGGGGGGGGGGTATTAGTGTCAGAGCCAGTGACATGATTAGCCAGCCGCTTCCACTGCCACAAATATAGAATAGAATAGAACAGAATGTTTCTATTGATCCCACAATGGGGAACTTTACATGTTAAGGCAGCTCACAATAATATATTAAAGGCAGGAAATATTCAGCAGAAAAAAACATGCACATTGTACAATGTTAAAATAGAAACAATATAATATGATACAACCTAGTGATGGAAATTCCGGCTCTTTTTAGAGAGCCGGTTCTTTTGGCTCGGCTCACTAAAAAGAGCTGGCTCTTTCGGCTCCCAAGTGGCTTCTCCGATTTATTATTATTATTTAAATGGCTTAATATATATATATATATATATACATGTGTGTATATATATGTGTATATTTTTCATGGCACGGTTCTGGCAGTTTTATGCAAATGGTTCGAGGGGACATTGCCATTGTCCCCTTGTCCATTGTTCCCTCTCACATTCATACTGTACTTGCACCTTGTATCTATGAGTACATAGGACAAGGTATCATTGTTTTGCCCAAGGACATATTAGCATACGGAATTGGGGGAAGTGGGAATCAAACCCCCAACCTTCTGGTCAAAGACAAGTACATCCACTAATGGTTTTCTTGGTGCATAGGTTCAGGTCAAAATGTCGCACAAACCACAGTTGTGCTGCGAAATGAAAACAAAGGGAACATTTAAAAACAGTTTCTTGGAATGACAAGAGGGCAACAGCAGTAAACTGCACAATACCAAGACTATTTCCGTGCAGGAGAACAGGAAGAGCAAATAAAGGTTGAGCACAGTTACAGATGCAAAAGGAAGTCAGTTTTTAGCAGGAAGTGGACACTTTCTAATATTGATACAGAAGTTTTGTCCCAGGTGAGTCGCAGGGAGCTGGTGAATTGAGCTGACGTTACAGTCCATGTGGTAAGCAGAGCCAGTCACCCATGCACCATCACAGACAGAATAATATGATTTATGATGCAGAGCTGCATGGCTGACAGTTTGTCAGAGGGACAGAAGAATTATTTAAAGCTCCTCAGTATCAGCAGTGAGGCGTCCTTGTGCATTCCTCACATTTTTTTGGTCTTCTTTTTACAATTGCATGATTCTCGATTGTTGTGAATTTTCAGCAAACACTGTGTTTGTTGCGGGGAGCCGGGACGACCCAAAGAGAGTACAAACGGACAGGAAGCAGACAGAGAGTTCGCAAGCTTTTACTGGTGATGGATGGCAATTGAAAGCAGGCAAACGGGTACAGGCAAGAATCAGTGTCGAGGTACAAAAGCACAGTCAGGTTACCAGAGGCAAGAGACACGAACGGGTCAGGGACAAACAGGGTCAGAACCGACAGAGCAAGATAAGTACTGGTAGGTATGTACTGAGACATGACAAACTGCCGATGAGCTGTGGACAGACTGGGGCTTAAGAGGAGGACGGTGATTGCAGCCAGTGAGCAGCAGATTGGTGTGGAGCGGAAGCGGGAGGGGAGGGGGTGAGGAGAGAGCAGGAATGTGACAGTGTTGTTCTGTGTGAGGGGATCAACTTGGCGATACCCGAACTCAGGGGTGGGCAATCATTTTTCCAGGGGCCAACATAAGAAACCCAAATTGTTAACGGGGCCAAACAAACTTTAGTTATATCAAGACCTGTTGTTATCATTCAATTAAATTATTGAAAGCATCTTATGGGCTATTTTTTTTTTTTTTTGTATTATCTATATCATCTTCATTTCAGTAACAATTACTCCAAACACCATCTTATCAAGAAACTCAAATGGATTTGAAAACATGAGTGTATAATTAGTAGTTATGAAATGTGTGTCAGGAAAATAATTTGATATTCTACACAAAAAATTAAAAATCATTGAAAAAAGTTTTGTTTTACAGACACCAGTCCATTTGAATAAATACAAATAGTTGCCTGACTCCCTTTTATTTTGAAGGCTAAAAATGTGAGGGGAGGCTACCGGACCCAACTGGACGCAGCTGCGCATCCAATCATGTGAAACATGACAGAATCACACAAACACAGGAAACAAAAGGATTTCAAAATAAAAGCATATTTTGGCTAGTTTTGTCTAGCTTTGTGTATAATAATGCAGCTCATACTCGACTCCGTGGGCCACATTGAAAAACGGTGCGGGCAGGGATTTTATCAACTGTCATTACTCGAGACACATTACATTCCTACAGAAGCGAATTGTATTCTCTTGAAAAAAAAGTAAGTAAGAGTAATTTATTTTTCACTTTGTTTTTCTGGGTAATTTCTTTTCTTCTGAGTAATTTGTTCCCCCTGTTTTTCAGACTTATCCCCCCCCCTGATTTTCTGACACATTTTTTCCTGTTTTTCTGACTAACTTTTTTTCTATTAATTTTTTTTCTGTTTTTGTGGTGATTTTAACAGTTTAGAGAGCAAAGATGCTTTCATTCCTTTATTGAGAGCTCGATTTAATGGAAGCAAATATGACCAGCTTGTTTAGTTTGATCAAGTTTGACTTTGATCTGGGTTTAAGACACTGGGAGATAGTTCTGTCTTTAAGTCATATAGATGGAATTACTATTAGTTTGCCAAGTTTACACAGGCTCCTGAGGACTTTGCAGTTGTTCAGAAGCAAAGCCCCCAGATCTCCAAGACATAACAATGTTTCTCCAGGATTAGCTGGACATATATGGCATGTTCCATGGATACAAGATGGTGCATTTGAAATGCATTCAGGCTGGTTAGGTGGTGACTCCAGAGATGATCAGGGGATTGCTGAAAATATTGGATCCTCACGGTGAGCAGCTGAGGCGGCGGAATCGCCTTTGGCGGCGTATGTACCAGGTTTGATGTTCTCCCGGGATTTCGAAGTATCTCGAAAAAAAAGTACCCAGAAAATCAGGGGGCGAAATTATTCGGGAAAATCAGGAAAAAAAAAATCAGGATTACAGTGATTTCCAACACAAGGTTGAAACCCACAATGTATCATATTCTTCATTTGAGAAATACTCTCTCTGTGGGAGCAGACACACAGATCATGACTGCTGTTCTGATCTGACGTAAAACCAGCCTTACATAATGTATTCGATGAGGAGAAGATAAAGATTACGCAGAACAGTGCACATGACTGCATCGCGATTAGACGGAAATCAGTTGGTGATCAGTGTTGATATTGTGGTGATTCCAAAAAACTTTCAAATGAACTGGTATTGTCTACAAAACAAAACTCTAATTTTCAAATATTCTAAGTGTTTTCCTGACCCACATTTGATGATAATTGTAAGCTTATGTTGTTTTGACAAGGTGGTGTTTGGAGTACTTGTTACTGAAATCAAGACAATATCGATAACACATGAATATTTATCCCAGATGTTTTAAATAATTTCATCGAATGGTAACGTGGGTTTGTTTGGCCCCAGGCAACAATCTGGGTTTCTCGTGTGCCCCACCCTTGTGTCAGACAGTTCTTGAAAGCAGGAATGATCATGTACATGCAGGTGATAAATGGCTTTATCAAGTCTAGATGACCCTTCTAAGTCTTTACAGTATAGTTTACATTCACATACTGCACTTTGTATCTATGAGTACATGGGACAAGGCAGGGTTCAGTTTCTTGCCCAAGGGCACCTCAGCATACGGAGTGGGGTGGAGGCAGGAATTGACCCCCGACCTTCTGGTCTAACCCCCTCAGCCACAGCTGTCCGGTTCGAGAGGCGAAATCGGTGGTCAGAAAGGGCAAAAAGAAAAAAGGTGACTTCTTCGTGGGTATAACAATAAAGCACAAAACAGCAGACTGAGTCTTATACAGGCGTTTGGGTGATATTAGGGCAAAGGCAAGGCATCAAACTTGCAACTCCTGTGACAGGAAGGCGCGGTAGGTCTGTCTGCAGTGGGTGTTTTTATGCTTTGAGCAGATGTTACGCTCATTGACATAAAACAAACTTTTGATGTGACCCTGAACATACATCAAACCACAGCAGCAGTTAAACCCCCAAACTTTACGAACAGCACACGGCCGGGAAAAAAATACCTTCCCCCTCACGGAGGATATTGTCTTTCACGTTAACACACCCGTGAAGTTCCAGCTGCGCTATACACCCCCCCCCCCCCCCCCCCCCCCCCCCCCCTGCGCTATACCCCCCCCCCCCCATCCACCCCCCGCCCTGTTTGCCTAAACCGGAGCGAGGTTTGCTGTGAATATTTTATAGAATGTAATTGAACAGAGCTGTGGTGCTGCATTACAATTAATGCCATGTTTGTGTCTGCTGCATATTTTCACCGAAATGATTGTAATGGAAATGATCATTTGACTGAGCCTGCATATAAAGAGAGGAGCTGCTCCTCAGCTCGGTGACTGGGATGCTAAATAGGGAGATGTTTTATGGCTTTAGACGCAGAGGGGGGAGTAAGGGAGGAGGTGTAATGGCGGAATATATGCTACACCCTCTCTGGAGTAGACAACTGGCTCACTATGCAGATTTCTTCTTTATTTTTCATTATAAACTATTATTGTGTTTGCGAGCTTCACAACAAGATGAAGTGCAAATACGATATCAACCGAAATGCAAGTAAATTGTTGACGCTAAGTTCAGATTTTAAGTAATGACTCTACATATATTGCTGTAATGTCAGTTTTGGGAGTTGAAGACCTAGAATTCAACTTGGAGAATGTTTTGGGTCACCGTTTACAACTCTTTCAACATTTCTTTTCTAACACTGATTTTCTTTTTCCTAAATCTTTGAAATCATGCATAATTAAGGGCGTGGTCTCCTGACTGACACCTGATCCAACCCGGCGCGTACCACGGACGAGGTGCCGGCATCACGGGCCGACCCACAGATCCATGTGTGTTCCGCCTCTTTGCCCGTTTTTGAATGAACTGGGAACCAGGAGGAGTTTCTGCAAGATGGCGACGAGGGACTCGCCCGCAATTTGCCTCAAAACCATTCTGCTGAAATCAACGGGTGACTCCACGGATACTACGTCCATCTTTATATACCTACAGTCCATGGTTATATCTTCCCAGTAGAATATATGATTTACTGACGCAAATTAAAGTGAAGTCTTCATTTGTAAGGCGTCAGTCATCACATTTTGACTCTGGCCATACAAAATAAGCTATAGATGGGGCTGACATATACCCAAACTGGTTCCAGTGCTAGTTTGGAGCCAGTGCCCAAGGGTTCTTTGTGTTTCCAATGCCTGAGCGCTGGGTCCGACTCGCAAAACTCTCTGTTTGACTCCTCGTGCTTGACCTTGCTTGTTCCTGACCTGTCTCCTGTCCGGTAACCTGACTTGTATCCTGTCCTTTGACCACGTCGTTTGCCTGCTCCATTGTGTTTACTACTTGCCTGAAAGTAAAGCTTGCAAACTCTCAGTTGTTGCCCTGCCTTTCCATTGCTGCTATTGGGTCTTAACCAACCCGTTACAGCGAGGTTAGCCTGTTTGGAATGTGATACTGACTCCTCCTGTCTCCCTGGAGGTCGATGTGGTAGATTTGTTTGGCCTCACCCTTGTCAGGCTGCACAACATCACAGTCAGTGTCCCCCACTCTCCACGTGACGACACTGGGTCCTTGCCACTTGTTCAGCAATTTCCAGCGAGACGAAGGGCTCCTGTGAAACACGTCCCCGTGTATAGAGTTTAACGCTAAGGTCAAGTATGTATTAAATGTGATTCTTACTACAGCTCCAGCAGTAGGCCCAGCACCCCGTGTGGTTTCCTACCAAAGGGAAAAAAATCCCATGGAGGCCTGGGGATCCTCCTGCAAACAGCATAGGATCGAGCCATTTGTCTCAATTACGTTCATCGTCCTTAAAGAACTGACTGTTCAAGGACTTGAACGTTTCATTTGTAACGGGTTTGACAAGACTTATCACTTTTACACACAAGTCCTCTAAGAATGTAACTGTACATGGAGGCTCAGTTCAAACCAGAATTTTTTTTTTCTCAGGGTGATTTGAGGCAAAAAATAAATACAGCAATTTGGCCTGAAGAAAAATTGTTCAGCAAAATGCAGTTTTTTTAGCGAGAGCTAGTGACTTAAGATACATTTGAAATCTAATGCTACACAAAAACTATAAATGCCAGGTTAAAATCCTTAAAATGATTGAATGTGTGGTAGTTTTGAAAAAAACTTTTTATTTTATTTCAAAATGTGCCATGAGAGAGTCCTTGGTATAGTACCATTGGCACTAACACAGCCAAAATGATAGCCTAAAGAAGAGGTGAAATTTGCTCATTTGGACAAAAATGCCCCTAGTGGTGCATGAGGCTTAAAGCTCAAAAGATGTTTAGTATCTCCACTCAGTGCTATTATAAAAAACATGGCTGCCCCCAAAGTGAGGACCCGCTCCTCATGTGAATATACATTAAAACGGTTCTTTAAGAGTAATGTAAAAATAACAAGTCGTATTTATTCATGTGTAGTCAGCTCAATGTATATTTCTTGTAATTATTTTGTAATTCTATTTCTACAAACGAAAGTGATACATATTGACTGAAATCTTACACACTACATCTTTAAGTGATGACCTTTGAATCATAGAGAAGAAAAAAAACTCGAGGGATTGTATCAGATTCTCTTTGGCATTTTGTGATCTAACTTGAACCTTCCCCACTGAGACGCACGTCTTCTGGTGCCTGCGGGTTTGGTAATTAGAATTGTCCTAAGCGTGACACTTCCACAGTGGAGTGAGGGTCAGGAAGGCCAGGCCTCACAGCTTTTCTCCACTGCTCCTTTGGTTCTCACGGAGAAAAAGATCTATATGTTGAGACGCGTCAGTTCTCTGCCTGAAAGTCGAGTTTCCTCGAGTTTATCACTCACGCAGTTTAAGATACAGCTGCTCCTGGCTCATACCTGATTCTTGGGGAAATTAGGAATTTTGTTTTCTATAAATGTCAACTTGGATTATACGATCAAGTGGAATATACGATCATAGCATGATGTAATATACTATTATGATAATAATATTATTGTATTATTGGTGATTCAATTCCACAACTTTTAAATTGATTCATATCTTGCTTCTTTTCACTCATTTACAATACTTCACAGAGGTCTTAAGTGTTGAACGATAATAAGCTGTTACAGCTGCTTTCTCCTGCCTGTTTTTTTCAGTTTGTGTGTAAAGACATCATTACATCATTCGAATATCTTGCCCTAGAACCTAGGACAGAAGGAACAACCCTTTCGATAACATTGTATAGACCACCAGGACACTATCACCAGGCTATCACTGTTAAGTTACTAATTAATGGAGACCTGAACATCCACATAAACAATACAATATGAATGCACCTTGAATATGAACACTTAGCATTTCAGTGCATTTTAAATACAAAAATAAATGCGCATGTTGTTTAAACATGCAGTGTGTAAGATGTAGTGATATGTTGTGATGAAGTCGCAAGCTGTGTCCATCATCTCACCCTTAGCGCTTTGAATCGGCGGGAGAACCCACGGTAGACTTCAGTTGCCATCAGGGGTGAAACGACCAGGTTTTAAACATGTTTCATTCTGAAAGGGATCATTTAACATGGGAGTCTATGGAGATTCCCTCCATTTTGGAGTCAGCCCCCAGTGGCCACCCTGTGAAGTGCAAGTTTTTTCCCTCGCTATTGTGCTTCATCCGGCTGCACTACAGGTTGCCCCTTGCCTGGCACATCCATTGTCCCAATTTGTTGTTTTGTTAAAATATGAGAAGGACAATGACTCGAACAAGGGGGTTTCGAGCCGATTCATCACAAATGTATCTCCACACTCTACAAATGAGACTCTCTGTGGGAATAAAGCGTCCACTGTCTGTGCTTTCTATTAGCGATGCGTCTTTGTTTCAGCTAACATAGCAGTTGGAACATGAATGTTGCTGAGGAGAATCCAATTATACACGGCTAATGAGAGACAATTATTATAATGATCCTCTTATAGGTCCTCGGTAAACACAGAGTTCACCATGATTTAATGAGTTCATGTGGAATTAATGAATAATTCTAGTCAATCAAATCACGGTTTATCAGCTCTTCAAATACTCAAATAACGATCAAAATTAATAAAATGCCATGCTCACACATGATGGGAAAATGATGTATATAATAAGGTTAGGAATATTTTCTTTAGTTTAGCTTCGTTCCTTTGTTAATTTCTTTTTCCAACAATTTTAATCTATCCTCTAATGTCACGGAATGACAGGCCCTGGAGAACTCTGTGATATTACTCAGATAACCTTCTCATGGCTTTACTCCTGGAAGACAACACTCCAGAGTTTCAGTCCGCTCCGGAGTATCTCTGTCGTTCATGATCCATTCCTGTCTCATCAACGTCCTTGCCTCTCCATGTTAAGTATTGACTCATCGAAGATTCCTTTGTTGTTTGTTGATCTTGTTTATGTTCGATCTTAGTTTTCCCGAGTATCGTTTGAGTTGGATTGATGCCGAGTCATCTCGTGCTCTCACGCTTTGAATTTCATGCCAAGAGTAAACTAAAGCTCTTAAAAACCAAGTCATCTGTGCGGCCTCGTGCGTTTGGGTCCGAGCCTCGTGTGAGCCGTGACGTAAACGTCAAGCATGACATGAGAGAAACGGAAGTATTTCAAAATAAAAGCATATTTTGGCACGTTTTTTTCATGCTCCACGTATAAAACAGTGCAGCCTGTACTCCATGGGCCACACTGAACAACGGTATGGGCCGGATGGGGCCCGCAGGCCTTGAAATGCCCAGGTCTGACCCATCCAGAAGTCCAGGTCGTGGGTATTAGTGTTGTGGCCACGACACTGATACCCCCATGGGCCCCAGGTTGTCATTGTACATGAGAACTGGCTCTCAATTGACCTACCTGGTTAAATACAGAGTAAAAAAAACTATTTTAGAGAAGGTAGTTACCGTATGATAATATATTGTAGCCCCCGGGCAGGTACGGCGGAAGGATGACGAGGGTTTGTTGGCAACAATTTCTTTATTAAAACTCAAAAACAGTAAGGCTGTTGTCGACCACAGCCACGCCCCTTTCACAGTCTGCTCTCAACTCCCACTCCTCGCTCGCCCCCTTAGCTCTGCCTCCACCAACCCTCCACGCTCCTTTGCCCCGCCTACCAGCCCACTCTCACCCAATCAACCAGACACGAGCAGTCGAGAACAGATAAACACGACACACATAACAGATCAGGAACGCTACAATATTCACTGTGCAATTTCGAAATAAAACTGTTTAGTTGAGTATGTTTATACATGGAAATATGCTCAAATGTGTAAAGTAAATGTTGTTGTATTGTTTGGAAATTATTGTTATATAGCCAAGATTACGCCAACAAACTCTAGGCTCAAACTTCTCCCAGCATTTCAACATCTCCGCATTGAAACGTTTCAGGAGAGTAACAAGGTGACTGCTCTCGAGTCCTCACTCGTCTCCGGCCCGGACTCATTGACTGTAGTGTCTTGGCAATAATAAGGGCGAAACGTAGACACAATTCTAACAGATTTCAAAAGTTGAAGTACAACATATGAGAAATGCGTTCGTCAGATTGAACCTTTATGCTTAAGAAACACTGACAGTTGACTTAGCGTTACTTTTCAAATTTGGATTGAGGCGTTCGGTATAATTTAGTTATTCAGTGGGTTATTTTGGCCCACTGCTTCTCTGGCAGAGCCACATAAGGCTGCATTGTGGGCAGAACAATGTGATGACAGGGCTGTCCTTTGGGAACATCTAATTAGTTCCACTAGGGAAGCAAAGCACCACTGCTCCGTGCCCTGATATTTGGCCTGTGCATTCAGCGGAAAGATAGCCACAGGGCCCACTTTAATTGCAAAAATGCCACCAGAATGTGAGTCTGCAACTTCACCTGTCCCTGATCATAAGACCATGAGGGAGAGCTTTTTTTCTTTTCTGCACGGACTCGGAACACACAAATGCGGCGCCTCGGTAAATTCAAATATGCACTTCAGATGACTCTAGTAACACTCTTCACCCAACTGACTTTAAACCTGAAGAACAATGTGCATATTCTATATTTAGACCCGTGTGCTTCTCGGCCCGTGGGCCACATCCGGCCTGCACTGTTGTTCAATGTGGCCCACGGAGTCAAGTGCGAGCTGCACAGCTAGAAAAAAGAAAAGACAAAAAATGCTTTTATTTTGAAATGCATCCGTTTTCTGTAGGTGATTCCATCTTGCTTGATGTTTACATGCGAGGAAACAGGGACAGGAAATGTCAAACACAAATGTAAACACACTGTAAACACACTCAATATATTGCTACACAAAAAGTGCCGAACGGTTGCACCACTAACAATTTACCTACAGGGACAAATAATGTTCTCTCTTCTAACTTCTGCATATTCTCTTTAGTTCTGTGTCAGTTCAATTGCACCCTGTCAATACAATATCACCTGTAATCCTGGAGAGTCAAACTGCATAAAGTACCACAAGGTCAACTCGTCAATGAATTGTATCATTAACAGTAAGGAGGTGCTGGTGTGGCAAGTAGCTGATAAAAGACAGTGTGATGACCCACGGAAATACCATGAAACGTTAAGCGGCAGGTCGACAGGTGTGAGGTGAGTGAATCTCAGAAAAATATGAGAACGATTCCGGGACCGAGGACGCCGAAGAAAAACGCCGGAGGCAACTCTACGACAGCAGGCAGTATTCATACGTGTATATTGTCAAAAAAGCCACTGAGCAAGTCATTGAATCTCTGAGTCCTGTGACCTGGGGCCTCGACAGCTTATTGATACAATAGGTCAGCACCAGAGTGTGACAGGAAGACAGTGAGACCAGCCGACACTTGTTACCTGTGAGTGTGGATTGTCATCTAAAAACCTATAGCGTTGATACCGTAGAGATATTTATCAAAGAATAGCATCGACTCCCCCGGGATGGCACACCAACTGAGTGAAGGTTTGCTGTGTCTCCCAGCGCAGTCCCAAGAGACAGGCAGTTACTCTGGGAGAGCTGGACAGGACCGTAGAAGATTCCCTACCATCAGCAGGACCGGTATCTGCTCCTTTGTGCAAGGAGGAACAGGATGAGCACCGCCAGCGCTCCGGTGAACGTCTCGGACCAAGGGCGTGGCCTGAGGAACCGACGTCCCGTAGCGGGGCCTGGGCTCCCTGCTCGGCACCGCGGGACTTGATTGGCATTTTGCATAGAACGTCGGAATTACCTTTCACACACGAACGGGTCTGGAGAAGCCGAGGAGAACGTCGCGCTGCCTGCAACATCGTGCGGCGTGACGGGTTTGGCAGTGTCGTGGTCTGCGGAAGCATATCCATGTAGGGCCACACAGACCTCTAACGGCTCTGCGACTGCCATAAGGTGTTGCGATGACATCCATGGACCCATTGTCAGACCCTACTGGTGCAGTGGGTCACGGGTTCCTCCCGGTGCGTGGCAATGCCCGGCCTCATGTGGCAAGAGTCTGCAGGCAGTTCTTGGGAGGATGAAGGAATAGCCATTGAATGGCCCTCACTCTCGCCTGAGTTGAACATCTCTGGGACATTATGTTTGGGTCCATCTGACCCCGACCCGTTGCACCTCAGACTGTCCGGGAGCTCAGTGATGCTCTGGTCCTGATCGGGGAAGAGATACCCGAGGACGCCATCCATCGCCTCATTGGGAGCAGACCCTGACGTTGTCGTGCATGCATACCACACAATCTACGGAGAAACATTTTCAGTTGCTGCATTAAAATGTCACAGCAAAATGGACGAGCCTGCTGCATCATTTTTTCACTTTAAGTGTCTTTGAACTGAGTCGTCTGTAGCTTGATCATTTTCATTTCCATCCAAAGATGTACTTTTTTTTTTTACAAGTGTATATAGATATGCTGTAGAAAAGATAGTTCCCATTGAGATCTGATGTTTTCAAAGTGTGTATATAAAAAATGAAAATGATGGTAGATGATAGAATTATTTTATGATGATAAAAGTATATAAAATACAATAATTGTAGACAATACATTTATTTTACGACGATATATATAGGAACGTATATATAAAGATAAAATTTAAATAAGGTTAGATAATAAAATGATTTTATGTTTTTATTATCAAGACCCTTAAATCCTTCGTTAATAATTTTCAAAGATTACAAAAATCAAATTTCAAAACAAAATTTGGGAATAAAGTTTTTATATGATAGAATAAAAGACATTTCCTGCCCACTCAACATATTTGGTATGATTTAATTCATTTTTTTTTAAAAGATTTATAAAATCATCTGTAACTCTCCAAACACCAGACCATTTGTTCGTGGATTCACTCACTTCTAATTCACAATAACTGGTTTCAGCTCTGGTGCAACTTACATCCAAATGTAATTTTACATTCATTTTCAGAAGGTGTTGGCAGAGTTATATTCATCTCTACTTAGGGTTTCTCTGACATTTGTCTTTTGATTCCCAACCACAGTCAGTACTGTGCGGGTGCAATAAAACAATAATAGTAATGCCGCCATTGTTCTGAGAATTTATTTAAAAGAGGGGGGAGAAGAGCCTACGATGAATGAGTCATGTTTAGGTGGATCTCTGTCTCTGTGCTACTGGGGTTAACTACAAAGCCCAGTCAGTGAGAAACAAGGCTCCTTTCCCACAAGGCAACATGAACTGTCTCAGAATATTTATTGGCGTCCACTGGGGAATGTAACCAGCAGCCGGCAGAGTCAAACAGTCTACCTGAAGAAATCGGGTCGGCTCGAGTTCAGCCAAACTGACAAAAGCCCTTTGCTCTAGTTAGCTGATGCCATGAGGGGGAGCTTTGCAACATCTGACATTTGGTGTTTGGGGAAATGTAACAATTTATAATGGTATTACATATATATATATAGGTGTGTGTGTGTGTGTGTGTGTATGTATATACAAGGTGAGGGGAGCTCCCCCATCTTGAATTTTTCATTTTGTTTTGTTTTTTAAACACATTTTATACAATTTAGCAACCATTTATCAACTCATTTAACAAGACAAATAAACGCCCTGTGCCATCTCCTTTTCTCTCTTTTACATTTTTTGAAGATTATTTTTTCATTATTTTTCTTTCTCTTTGTTCTGTTTGATGTATTATTCACATCTATTTGTTTATTCATTCTATATTAAATTGCTGTACAATTATTCAGTTACTTACCTATTACTGTTATCCTTTAAATGTATACAAATACAAAAGGTTATAATTATATCCCCATTAATTACACATTGAAAAATCCCTAATAAAAAGAAGAAAAGAAAATTCCTTTGAGACTGTACCTTACTCTTTTGTTACTTTATGACTTACTTCATTTGTTGTGATTAATATAATTCTAATCAGCACAATATGTGTGGCTTATCTAATATTATTTTAGATACACACGTATTATCTAGCTTGCCCTTGACTGGGATTGTTATTTACTCATCATTTACAAGTGAATACAAGGGCTATGTTTTGCTCTTTATGAATTGCAAAAGCATCAAACTGCATTCTTTCCATTCTATTTTCTCGACCCTGCTATTTTTCCTTTGTCGGATGTTAATGGAAGAAATTAATTGTGTTTGTGATTTTCAAATAGATGCAGAGAATATATATGAGGGAAAACCCAGACCCCTTATCCCTCTGCCTGTGGCCCCCATCAGATAACCCATGAGCACTGGCACTTGTTTGGCCAGACCTTCGACTTGGCACCTCTGTGGTGTTGATTAATTCTAATTTCAAGACAATGATGAGCCTGCCACCAAATCAATGTGTCAGTGTTAATTGGAATTTCTTGGCTCTCATGCTAAGTCGCCCCCTCCGGCTCTAATTGGGTGCTGAAGAGCGACTGCATCACTCCGCCACTCTGGAACCGAGGTGATATTGGCCCATTGATGGTTAAAGGGAGGCAGGGAGAGCCCAAGAGTGACGCTGATGGTGAGGAGCACTTGTGAAATTCATTTTCACATTTATCTGTTGTTGTGTGAAGAAAAACTTCATGATAATCCAGTCATGGTGGCTGTAATTCCCTTGAGGATCTGGAATGAACCACTTAATAAGCAAGGAGATATTGTGTGTGTGTGTGTGTGTGTGTGTGTGTGTGTGTGTGTGTGTGTGTGTTGCAACTGAGCAACAATGCATTGGAAAGCAATGGTCTAACAATGCAGCCATGCACAAATGCCTTCTTTCCAATAATGTACTGACAGTGTTAATGTATCATGCCGCTGTCTTGTCTCGGATAATCTCTTAAAAGTCGTGTGTAAAAGATTTGGTGACATCTACTGGTCAAGTTGCATATCGTGTCCATCACCTCACACTTCCCATTGGAGCATGTAGGGAACGTGTAAATGTATAATACAATTATTTCTATAGAGGGAAGTGACAAAGATTGACATCAATCTTACACACTGCACCTTTAAAATAGTTTTATTTGTATTTCAACATTTCCAGAATTATACAGCTACCATTCACTCTATACCTCCAGTACTTAGCTTGTGCTGAAGAGATTATCATGCTCTCTGCTCTTTGAAAATGTACATTTCCCGCGGGGAACTTGCAGTTCATAGGGTGGCCACTAGAGACCAGCCGATTCCCAAAGGGAGCAAATCCCCATTGACTCCCATGTTAAAACGATCAACTTTAGAGGTGAATGAAACATGTTTGAAGCCAAGTAGAAACTTTTTTCCAACTTGCTTATTCTACTTTCATGGACAAGTGAAATCGTGCATAATTATATGCAGTCTATGAAATACCAGTATATCATCACAGTGTAGATCGATATTAGATAGACCGATAGATCGATTTTTTATTGATCCCGAGGGTGTCATGACTCCTCCGAGCTCCCCCTCCCCTTCCCCTCACCTGTCCTCCTGTGTTCCCACCCTTCGCCCCAATCAGGGGGTCTCCCCAGTGCCAGATTGTCTTACGTTCATGTCCAGCTCTGCAGCTTTCTATGGCCCTTGACCCCTGGTGATCCCTCTCCCCCCCTCTCCGTCCCCCCTCTTCCCCTTTTATTTCCCTCTTCTTTTCTTTTTACCCCT
>JAFBJT010107945.1:84549-97120 GCA_016785325.1 Chascanopsetta lugubris | reverse complement strand
TGTGTGTGTGGGGATGGGGGGGGGTGTGTGTGTGTGTGTGTGTGTGTGTGTGTGTGTGTGTGTGTGTGTGTGTGTGTCTTTGTACCTTTATTTTTGTGAGGACGACCTGGAGCAATATGACCCTTAGAGTGGGGCGAGGACATTTGGGGCATCCCTCACCTCTTTAATGGGCCATTTAAAGGTGAAAGGCACAGTGTGTAAGATTTATTGACATCTACTGGCGAAGTAGCATGTTGTATCCATCACCTCACCCTTTCCATTTGAGCATGCAGGAGAATCTATGGTAGCCAGCAGTTGTCATTACAGTCCACTTTCAGATATTAGAAAACATGGCGGCCTCCATAGGGTGGACCCTCTCCTGGAGTAATTCTACATTAAACGGCTAATTTTAGGGATGTGTACAAAGCAATTCATACATTGGGATGATTATACAGTTGTAAAAATGTCTATATAACTGTTTTGTAATTCTATCTCTATGGATAAAAGTGACAAAAGGTTAGGGTTAGGCAATTAGTTAGGATGGTTAAGGTTAGGGTAAGGGTTAGGGTTAGGGGTTAGCGAATGCATTATGTCGATGAGTGTCCTCATTTGTGTGTGTGTGTGTGTGTGTGTGTGTGTGTGTGTGTGTTTATGCATGTTGAATATACTTTATATATGGGATGAATATGTTGTGCTCTCGGGTGTGTTTGTGTTCTGATTTTTGGCTTCATTCTTTAATATCCGATGCATGTTGTTGTGGTCACTAATGGTCTATTGAAGATCCTTTGGTCACATTGACTGTAAAATCTGTCTTTGAATGTTTGCTGAGTGGTTTTATAGAGAGAAACAAAGAATGTCCTTTCAAAGTGAAGTCGATCTGAGAATGATTGAGCAAACCCACAACAAGAGCAGAGAAGCTTCCCGTCATGCAGTCAGACTTCTTCAAAATGAAACAGTCATAACAGATCCTCTGTATCAGTGTCACGGCGGCAGTTCAGTTAAGGTGATGCAACCCGAGCATGAAAGCATCAGGGGTCAAAAGTCACAGACATCAATATGGATTTATCTGTTCTCGGTTACAGCCTCCATCCCTCTTCTTTATGAAGCGTGATATTTGTCTTCCTCTCTGCAATTTAACACACAACAACAACAACAACAAATCATCCATCTGGATTATGTTTGAATATTCCTTCATCTCTTACATCTAGAAAATACTGCTGCCTCTCTCTTAATTCCATGATCAACAACATTTCTATTTATCCTGTTTCATCTTCAGGGAGGAGGAGACAGGATTATTTTTATTTCTTTTAATTTTTTTATTTATTTTGAGACCCTGTCTAAAGCGTGTGAAGCTGCAGGGCTTTTTTCCCCCCTCCCTGCTTGGTTCGGTCTCGTCCATCATGGAGCTACACGCCAGAATCACTTGACAACTCTTGTCATTTCAGCTGGACAGAAATAAAACAACGTGATGAAATAATAACGACGGGCATAAATGAAATCAAAGGAGGACACAAAGCAATGACACATGTCACGCATGTGCGCTTAGAAAGAAAAAGTGGCCAATCTAAAAAAACAAAACAAAAAGAAACAAACAAACAAACAAACAGGGGGCAATGTAAGTACATACCATGTATGCACAATATATACTGTAACCCTTTTTAAGCCTCATACCCATGAAGACCTGGGCGAGGGATAAGTTTGCACCTGCTCTGTGTGGTTACCATGGTAACAGTGAGAAAGGATCATACCAGGGCCATCTGTTTATTCTAGAAAAAAAATATTTAAAAAAAACACACAAAGAGAAAGAAAGAAAAAAAGAAAAACAATAACATATTGAAAGATGCATGTATTATGAGCAGTGTGAAAGGTGCAGGAGAAGTGGACCCAGAGTTTCTCTGAGGAAAATGTGCTTTCAAAATAAAAAGCGAAAAAATAAGACATTTTGAAATTGTTACTCAGGAATTGTCAAGGTAAATTGTGCAGGACTTGGTGACATCTAAATGTGCATGTTGCACATCAACCTTCCCTTCTGATATTGTTTAGTTTGCTCAGTCTGTAAAAACATGGTGGTGCAACATGGCAGCCTCCACAGTGAACACCTGTCCTGATGTAAACATTAACAGCCCATTCTACAGCAATGAGAACAACAATGTGTTTACTCAGGTGATTTTGTGTTATAAAAACATCCGTATAAACAATTATATTCAGTTTTTGTTCATTGAAATGGAATTGATTACACCTAATTCTTGCATTCTGTACTTGTAATACTGAAGATTATGGTTTACTGGCTGTAGTATTATATTGTTTTTATGAAATATACAGTGATTGCAGACTGAGTTTACATTGTTGCTCAGTAAATTTTTTTTTTTTAAATCTTAGTATATATGGTCAAAGGAAACATGACTTACTATATTTGGAAGTACAGTATAATCATCAGCCTCTGTTGGGATCGTAAAATGACCCGAAACACTAAATTAAACATCCTTTGTGTTTTCTCTGACAGAACTAAGACTTTATGTATCAGGGCCATGTTAAGTTTTAATTAAGCTTCAGTTACCATGAACTTTTTACGCCCTTGGTTTAGTGCATTGCTGCTTATAGGCTCCAAATACGAGCTAACAAATGCGCATCGCTAACAACACAATGGTTTTAATTACTTATACCACTGTGCAACAAATGAGCTCACTGGGACCAGAGTGTTACAGCTGTGCTTTCTCATATGTGGCAATAAAGGTAAAGAAGGAGGCAATGACGCACGGGACCTGAGGGAGAACAGGCACGAATAATTTGGGTCTTGTGAAATTCAATATAAAAAAATTTAAAAAACGTATTTAAAGGTACAGTGTGTGTAGACATCTATTGGTGAGGCTGCATGTTGTATCGATCCCCTCACCCTTTGTCCATAGCAAAAGATATTTAGAACGTCCACTGTTGGCTATTGTCAAAACAAGGCTGCCACCATAGGGAGGTACATGTACAGTACATTAAAGGGCTCATTTAAAGGTAATGTAAAAGCAAGTCAAACATTTAGGTGATTATACATTCCTAAAAATGTCAGTTTAGAAATGATCTGCATTTATATATTTATCTATATCTATTTATATAGAAATCCTACACACTGCACCTTTAAACATGTGAAGTCAACAGAGTTTTATTCCTTTAAAAACAAAATAAATCGAATGAGTTATGCTAATGAGGAGCTTTGCAAACTTGTTTATTCTAAAGGGACAAAGGCAAAACACATTGATTAGGCAGAAGACACATATCATAGCATTAATAGCCTCGAGCTAATGCGCAGCGTCTGTCTCTACCCTGCATGCCCTTAATTGCTAACTGCTGCCTAAATGCTAACACTATGAATTTTTCAGTGGCCGTTAATGAGCGATAGCACACAGAAGGTGTTTCACGGATCGCAGTTGAAATACAAACCATCACCGCTTTATTTATGAGCCGTGGCCGAGAGGAGATAATGTACATTATGAGGAAATATATCTTTACACTTTTCTTTATCCCAGTGGCTGAAAGGAAAACACTGTAATCTCCCTTCAAAGCTGAGTTATTATGGAAATGATCTTGTCTCTTTGTAAAAGGAATGGGTGTGCCAAATACGGCTGAGTCATGAAATGATAGCTCACCCTTCTCTGCCACAGTCACCTATGGTTACTATCAACCTTTCATTAATCTTGGATATTATTCCTGTCTAGACAGATAGCAGGAGACGTGTTACAAAGAATGGCCTCCCTCTCCCATTTACAGCGAGATTTGTTTGACAGTCGCAGGCAGGTTTTTTTATTTTTTTATTCCCGAGTCCACGGCTAAACATTTTTTGGGGGAGGGGGGTGGAATGAGCCATTTGCCAGGTAATGCATAACCACAATAGATTAACAGACGTTAAAAAGCCAGCCATGGATTTACAGAAAAGGAGGCTGCGAATATCAAAAAATGCAAAATCTGGAATATTTTGAGAGCGGGGCTGAGCCGTGTAATCCTTTAAAAGCCAACAGAATCAGGGAATTTGGGAATGCAAATGCCAAGCTTGACCGCTCGGATATTATGCCTGTGCACTACATGGAGAAAGTCGGCTGTTGTGAAAATTATAAAACATGATCATCAGTTTGCAGAAAGGTTGCGAGGCGCAATAATTTGATTTGAGAATGAACCCCGGCAGTGATCATTATTAAAATGAATGACGGCGAAAACAGATAGACTAATTGAGCATGTTAAGTGTCCTCGAAGCAAATGAGCTATGACTAAATGCATCCTTGGAAATATGCAGCCGCATTAGGTTTTGGAAAAAACAAAGAGTCAGAGCCGATTTCGTGCCTGATACGTTCAAATCGGCTACCGGCGAGAAAAAGGCCGCGTGCCAAGGAAGGAGCGGCTCGGCGATTTTCTAAACACGCTGTGACCACGCTGGAAATCCTAAATAAGCCGCGCGCGGTTTGCCTGTCGTTTCCATTACACAGTGACGTGCTGTCTGTTAAGCTTCAGACAGCCACCGACAGCAAGCAGACACAGGAAGTGCAGATGAAAATACCAGCACTAATTTACAGGGCCCATGTCCATGAGTCTGACATACACTTTTACTGCACATTTCCATACTGCCCCCCCCCCCCATCCAACTTTCCCTCCTCCCCCCCCCCCCCCCCCCCAAAAAAGAAATACTACTCTCTTATGTGTTCTATTAGTTGTACTTGGTTCATGCTGACTGTAAAAATAGACACAGTGATCAAAGGCACATCTGGGACTGGGCGAGAACAAAAAGAATTCATCAGCAGTCACGGGGAGAAGCGCGGGTCTGCGGCGCACACACACTGCAAAGTCCAGGAGACGCTGGCTCCTGCGAGAGCCAGGCGCTCGAAATCACCTGAGGTCAGCGGCTCTCGTGCCCCCCATGTGGGCATGGCTGCCCTCTGCAGGCGCCAGCGGTGTTTAAAAGCATTGTAGGTGCGGAGTGACGGAGAGGTGGGCACGGAAGTTTATCATTTCAAAATAAAAGCAGGAGAAACAATTAGAGGGAGACGATTGATTGTAGAGAAACGGGATGGCGAGGAGGCAGAGGTGATCGGGTTCTGTCCTCCTCCCCCACCGGTATCACTCAAACCCCTTGTTTTTCACGGCCCAAATCTGGGTCAGTGGTTTTGGACGGCGCGTGAGAGGCAGATCTAACAAAGGGGCTAATTCCCCTCCTGAGTTAAAAGCAAGACGAGGACAGCAAGTATGAAAAATTGATGGGAAACAAAAGACAGCACTTCCTGAATACCAATTAAATCTCCTCACATAAAAATAACACACACACACGGCGTCGTGCTCAGCTCTGGACTGTGAGGGCGAAATGTATTTAAGCCAGAAGCTGGGATGCCTCGCAGTGTACAAGTGATGTAATTAAATACTCGGTTCCTACATGTGCAGCCGGTTTAATTACTCCCCAAAGCAGCTCTTTTTTTTTTGTTGTTTTTTTCTCTCTCGCTGTGATGTAGCATGACTCAGCACAAGTTCCGGGCCCGGTCGCCATGTAACACGGTGCAGCGTGATGTGCACGCCTCACACAGAGAGTCACTTTTCCAAGATCCAGACACCTGCAGCGTAAATTACAACAGCCACAGCCGTCGGCGTCGAGTCGGCCGGGTGGGAAAAGCTTTACTCGACTATGTTACAAGTCATTACCAAGTGCGAGGGGTATTCTTGGTATCGAGCAGCATGCGTGTGAGGAAGTGTCGGATTTCTAGAGAGCGACGACACGCGAGGAGAGAGGGTGAAGCTCGCTGTATGTTTTCTTTGAGCGAGAGCAAATCACAGCTTCTGACCGCTCTTCAGAGGAAAGGGGGAAAAAAAGAAAAAAGGGAAATACTTGACAACACTTCCATCCAGGCTGGAGGGAGAATGTGAAGCTGACAAGTGAGGAGCTCAGATCTGCATTTCTTTCACCATATCTAAAGATGTTTACTTTTCAAGTCATCCAATCAAAACCATTTCCTCAGTATCATCTATCACAGTCTGATACAGTTTAAAAATCATTGTCATTCTGTGAAATCATCAGCATCAACGTGCGTTTCATTGGAAATGTTTATATTGGATGACTATTGTGAGATATCAGTCGTCCATATTGTTTGGCCACCAGCACCGACATATGACATCTTAAGAGGAAGGAAATGAATTTTGGTTGAAAATTTGAATGAAGCAAAAAAAATGCAGCAAAACAAATGCAAACGATTTCTCAATATCTCTACGTTATGTCAAAATAAGTGGATTATCATGATGTATAGATGTAATCCGGTGTTGATGACCCATCAAATCTCTTTACAGTACAGTTAACATTCACCCTCTCACACCAACATTCATACCGTGCATCTATCTGCAGCACTTTGTATCTCTGGGACCATGTGGGGGTTCAGTGTATTGCCCAACGACACTTCAGCACCGCTAGCCAGAGGACAGCTCCTCTAATTCCTCCATTTTTGTTGGATTGCAAGCACAATAAAAATAATAAAAAATTCTAATAAAAAAAATCCTATCACCTCAACTGTAATGCGACAGCTCTAAGATTCAGGGTGTAGGAGTGAAGGTGAAATTAGATACTGGGTTTAGCTGAATATCCCTTGCCTCCCATTATCCCCTTTCAAGGGATTAAGGAGAACCTGAGGAGACCCCAGCGTGGGAAAAAAGAAAAACGGAAGAAAAGAAAAAGACAGAATACATCCATTGTTGGTTAAAATGGAAACACGACAGCCCTCAAGGAGGAGGAGCCACTTCAGCGAGATATAAAGGGCTCGGTCTGAGGCACATGTGTCAAACTCAAGGCCCGCGGGCCAAATCGGACCCACAAGGGCTTAAATGCGCTATGATTTATGCACATATAGTTTTACAGCAATGCAAATGCATACAATACATGTCATTTGAATAAATAATCAAATAGGTAGACAGTTATTTCACAGTGAGAGTGAGAGTAAGAGTGATTAGTTAGAGAGTTACCAACGGCAACCGTAACGCTGATGTGGCCCTTGCAGACAAAATACTACATTATGACAGGCTAAAGAAATCATCACTATAGCCCCCCCCCCCCAATCCTACATAATGTACCTTTAACTTTGCAAATGCATAGGAAACTGCAGAGAAAGTGAGGGAAATACATTTTTATTATTACCTTTAAACGTCCCGCAGGAGAAGCCTCCCTGAGCTCAGATACATTTATTACGTCTGACTTCCTCCTTAATGAGCGACGTGTGAAAGTATTTTAAGAAACATCTTCCACCCCGAACGTCTGAGGATGAGAGCGCGCGAAAAGTGTATTGATACTTTGCTTTTCATCATTCTCTCCGAACCCCATCTCTCTGCATATCACACGATTTACTACGGGGCGGTCGGGATTCGACGGACGTTGAGCGGCGCGTCATCACGACCGTGCCTCATTAACAGCCGCATTATTAGGGGCCTCGGGCGGCTTCGGGAAGAGTCGTCAGCCATGTGACAAAACTGTCAGGAACACGAGGCCTGATTGCGCTTAATGAAAAATTTGCATCTCAAAAAAGAAAGAAAGGAGGGGGGAAGAAAAAGTGTCTGGATGGATGGAACACCGGCTGGCGCTGCGTTTTATGTACATTTCAAGTTGTCAGTGTTGGCCGTGTCACTTTCCCTCGAGCGCAGCGCTGTGAACGAAACCCACTGGGCTGAAAACGAGACGAGATGAGCCCCGTTGAGAGGTGGCTGCGCAATCTGTCTGGATTTCGCCGCCCGCGCCTCTGACCTTCTAACGATCCCAACACAGAGGGACCCGGAAGTCGAGCCGGAAAAGTCTGAGGAGGGAGGGAGATACGGACGCTTTAAGACTATGGCGGCACCTCGCCGAGCTGATAATGAAATCCCTCTGACATCAGGGAGGAGGCCGCCCTCCCATTTTAATTACCTTGCGGAAACTGCAAGCCAAACAGTATTACCGCCGTCCTCCATTTTCGGTGACGGTGTTTGTCATTTTCGGTGGAGATAGGAAAAACTGTCAAGTAGGACTAAACCCCCCTCTGCACTGAAACACAGATTTCCGGCTAATCCGGGCGGGAGAGGGGGACTCGCCGCGTCAACACCGAATGGAACTGAAGGAGCAAACAACGTTGGCTGCCGTCTCAAAGTACACATCCCCCATCACAGCGGCCGAGATCTCTGCTAAATCGTCATACCTTGAAACTGAGCGTGTGGCAGAGCGGTTTCACTTGGGGGGGAAAAATGGAAATGCATGTGCTTTTTATTTATTTATCGCCGCTGTTCACGGACACAGAGCCCTTTTCGCCGACCTCGAAATATCCACTGAATAGGACAGAGAGGGAGAAATTGTGTGTTTCGCCATTGTAAGCAATACGCCTGGGGTGCAGAGGCGCTAAAAGCTAAGGTTTGCTCAGAGCAACGTCTGATGTACAGGATGTTTAATGGCATGGAAACACTCTGGGTCAGGGCCCCGTGTTTCTTTATGTTGGCGGCGCATCTCCTCCCCAATATGCTCCCGAGCCTCAAAGTGCATTTGCTTTTTTTTTTTTGCTTTTTTTCCTTTTACAACTTGACTGACAATATTTCTACATGGCTCTGCAGCTGCTTTAAAGGTGCAGTTTGCAGGATTTGGTGACATCTTGAGGTGAAGTTGCATGTTGTATCCATCACCCCATCCCTTCTGAGCATGCAGGAGAATGTGTAATGGACTTCATTTGTCGATAAATCTCAAAAAAATGTTTAGTACGTCCACTTTTACTTCTGTAAAAACATGGCGGCCCCCATAGAGAGGACCCGCTCCTCAGATAAATATACACTGATGGGCTCATTTAAGGGTCATCAGAAGAAAAGAAAACATTCTGATGATTATAGATTCATGGAAGTGTCAGTATGTAACTGTTTTGTAATATTTCTAGAGGTGAAAAAACTGACCTAAATATCACACACTGCACGTTTGGGGAAAAAAAATTTAAAATCTTTCAATAACATTCCTGCAACGTCCTCGTAGTCTGACTGGAAAATGAACTCCCGTCACTCGGTGCAGTGTTTGCATTTCCTTCCAATTTTGACAGCTTCAGCTTCGGAATTCATGATGATACAAAAGTTCAATCAGAGGACTCTTTGGTCTTCCTATCACTACAGAGGAATTGGGTAATTATTGGATTTCATCCCAAATACCAGACCCTTCACTCGGATGCCCTAGATAGAATAACACTGTGGCTTTTCAGGGTCAGACGTGTGTTTCCATTATTCCTCAGTGGCTCTGCAGTAACGCGGCAATAAAGGGGATATAATCACGTCATTATTTTGGTTTGGAGCAGAAGGAGCGTCTGAAAAATTCCAAACACTAATCTGCGTTCCATATTCCGAGGCCGTCTGCAGTTTAAGGAGCACGGCGAGGTGATGATGAATTAGGCCGGAGAAGGATCCTATTTTTCTCCTTGATCAATGTTATCGCCGTTTTCTGCTCTCCGCTCGTGTCCGAGTCCCCTCTCCAGATAGTGTCATTGTGGGAGAGGACAAGCCGGCACTTTAACGCCGCCGCCGTCCCGGAGACGCTCCTCGTCTCCCATCAAGTGTCCGCGCAGACACGGACGAGCGGCGCTCAAAGGTTATCCGTGGTCATCGCACGGCGCCGTTTAAAGATAACACGATTCAGACCGAAGGAGTGACGTGACGCTCGGGTGACGTGAGAGGAGAATCTAAAGCAGAGGGGGGGGGGGGGGGGGGGGGGGGTTATTCCCTGATATGAGTTTCATAGCAGGTTTGCTGGATCCCTACCTGGGTAAACAACACCCCTACACTGACTAAACTGTGATTTTCAACAAGCTGAAACAAAAAAATGTCTCGGGAGAGGTGAGAAAGAGAAGTGGGCTCATTTGATTTACTGCAGAGACAGTAAAGGAGACAAGTTGAAAGACATGAGTTTGCTGTGAGTGAAGCGAGGCTTCCCCCCCGACACATACCTTTTTTTCTTTTTTTTCTTTTCTCAGGCTTTGAAATTTGGGAGCAGAGAATGCTGTTTCATATTTCATACGTCCTGTAGGATTTTTTTTTTTTTTCAAAAGACAGCTAATACAAGTTTGCATGTGAACAGAGTTGGCATGCTCACAGTGATCATTCGTGCACACAGCTATTAAGCAGGTTCGATGTTTGATATTATGGATTGTTTGTTTTGGGATGAATGAAGAATAAAGGTCCAGTGTGTAAGACCTTAAATATTAAAGGTGCAGTGTGTAAGATTTCTCTCATTTGTGTCACTTATTATTACAAAACATTTACATACTGACATTTTCATGGATTTATAATCACCTATAATCATCATTACCCTTAAATGAGCCCATTAATGTACATTTACATGGGGGGGGGTCCTCTCTACGGTGGCCGCCATGTTTTTACAGTCGTGAAAGTGGACATACTCAACATCTATTGAGTTTTAATGACAACTGAAGTCGACCACAGGTTCTCCTGCATGCTTAGAAGGGTGAAGGTGAGGTGATGGATACAATACGCAACTTCACCACGAGATGTCACCAAATCGTACACACGGCACCTTTAACATCAGGAGTGGGTCACCTTTTTGGAGGCTATCATTTCGCACCACTCCGTTTTTACAGAACCGTATCAAGGACAAATCATTTGAGTTTTGAGGGCTCCCACTGGTCCATTGGCAACATGCAACCAATAGTCAATAGCTGTCACTAAATCCTGTGTCATGTCGCTTCATTCACGTTAGTGTTGTCATGTTGCCTCTCGTTTCAGGTCGCTTGCCCTTCGTGCCTGTGTGATTGTCAGCCCCGCCCTAATGTGCTCCACCTGTGTCCCATTACCCTGTGTGTATATATAGTCTGTTTTCCCCCCTGTCCTGTTGCCACTTCGTTTTGTCATGTCCTTGCCTTGTCTTGAACACAAACAACCAGCGATTCCTTGTTGATGATCCTGCAGAGCAGAGTTTTTTTTTTGGTCTCGTTATTTTTCTACTTTGTTTTTTGTTCAGCAGAGGTGTTTTGAGAGATAGTCTTTGTTAATATCCGTATTTCTTCTCAAGTCTTGAGGCTTTTTGTTGAATAAATATTTTTAATTGAGTTGAAGTCTGTTTTTGGGTTCATTAGAGAGACTCACTAAATCTACCTAGATATGTCTTTAGTCGTCATATTTCACTCAAAACCTATTAGTTAGTGGATCCATACGTTTTATTTGTTTGAGAAAATCAAACCCAACAAGCCACTACAGATACCAAAGTACTTCAGTTGGAACCATCATCTGGGGACTATGAATATCCGTAGAGATGGTTCATATCCTCTTTTGCCCGTAGTGTTTTCAAAAGTGTGAGCGCTGTCTTTCACTTCCTCTCCTTACAGTTAATTTAATAACAGGCGTCTGCATATAATTAGTTGATCCGATAAGATGTTATGATAAGATTGTTATGATATACGTTTTTCATGGGATGCGGCTCAGATTAAATATTCAGCGAATGTAAATCGGCCTCCTCAAACTAATTAAAAGACGGCGGACGCCTGTGTGGGGCACAAAATCGCTGTTTACAGGGCGGACCCCTAAACAAGGACGTTCTAGAGATGCATGAACATCTTTGCGGGTTCGTTTTGATTGAAAATACAAAGATTGACAGAGGATCAGAGAGTGTCACATGGTATTCTGATGCCGTTACAGTCGGATAAGTCCAAATGAGGCTTGAGGAAGAGAGTTTTGGTGTTGGTTTGAGGACCATGGTCAGTCTAGAGAAAGGGCGGAGATACTCCATTTTTAACACATCTCTTCATTTATTTATCTTCGGCATTCGAGGTCCCTTCTATGTCTCATCTATTGCTGCTTGAAAGCGGCTCTCCAGTGCACCGGCACACACAGAGTCACAGCCATGCAGTGTGTTAATGTCAGAGCATGCATGCACCAAATGGGAGTAGATGCTCTGCATGTGACGCGCACAATGAGATGTTTCCACATAAATCTGCACAAGGCACAAGCTGAGACAAATTACATATTTGAGCTCATTTTAATTATCTGTGCAGATGCTCACCGCGATTAAATTATCAGTAAAACGGTGCTCAATCTAAAATAATAAGGTACGGTAATTATATGTAATCATGAGTTTCGTGAAAGACACTATCAAGAACTGGAATAACACTGGTGACAATTATTCCAACTTCCCCAGGTTGAACATTTTTCTGTTTTGGGTCAATTTTCAATTCACTAACATCAATAGAAATGGAACCAAGGGCTACCACAGGTTCGCCGCATGCTTGAATGGGAAGGGTGAGGTCATATGCAAAGTGACCAAATGTCAACAAATCTCACACACAGGCTTATTTAAGGGTATATAATTGTATATAATTGTTTTGTTATTGGATTTCTACAGATATTGTGACAAGAAATGGACCAAAATCTCTCACACTGCACCTTTAAATCACCAAGTGTGGTCTTGCTGGGAAATAGGATCTCTCTCTCTCTCTCTCTCTCTCTCTCTCTCTCTCTCTCTCTCTCTCTCTCTCTCTCCTTTCTCCTCACCCTCCAGCAGAGATAACAACAGAGGGTCAAACACAGCCGCACGCTGCCCCCCCCCCCCCCCCCCCCCCCTCCCCCCGCCCCGCGGCGCGCGCGG
>JAFBJT010107945.1:43313-80890 GCA_016785325.1 Chascanopsetta lugubris | reverse complement strand
GGGAGAAGGAGAGGTCGAGCAGCTGGTCAGCCACCCATATGGTATCTGTCCGGTTGCTGTATGAGCCACAACACACAAATAATAAATCAGCAAAAACAAAACAATGTTGGCTGCTCACAAGCAGTTGGATTTAAAGGCTGCTGCAACAAGAGAGGAGTCATTTCACAAGTATGCAAACACATATAATACATTGGATATGCAAAAGCGAATGTTGTGCAAGCACAAAACATATTTTGATGGTAATATCTAAAAATGCTGAAATGTAAGAAAAATTCAAAACAAGAAATGGGCACAAAACGACTTAAAAATGAAGTGACCAACTGCAGCACAACATGCAAAAGTTCAGACTTTGATTTTGACATACTTTTTTTTTTTTTACAGAGACACATAGTGCTACACAGTTAAAACGACCGTGGAAACACAGACAGAGGCACTGTGATGTGAAGACATGGAGTATGCATGTATTCAGCTTGGACCTAAAATGCTAGCAAACTAAATTCCCTACAGTATTTATATATATTTCACACTGATGTAACTTCACTGAAATTAAGTATCATCTTCATCCTGTTTTTTTGGGGGTCCTGTACATTTCGTCGTCTCTCCTCTTTAAAATCACCTTACTGCACTCTCACCTCTGATGAAACTGAAGATTCTGGTCTTTGGTGTGGTTGATGATGAGGAACGGGGCTGCGCCATCGTGGTACTCTGAGAATCGGATTGTGGCAGAGTGGTCCGACAAGTTCATGTCAACAGTGATCCCGCCCACCTGCAGTGCAGCAAACAAATCACTAAATGTCATGCTAGTGAGCATATGTCAGACATACAACATCAACAATCTTTTATTTTACATGGCACAGCCTGTAAACATGATGACGCATAAAGTAACATTACCCCTGCACGTGTGTGTGTGTGCTTGTATGTCCACTTACTGAGTTGTCCAGGTGCAGCAGCAGACAGTTCTCTGGCCGAGTGAAGTCAATCGTCCGGGGAGGGGAAAAACATCCATGTACTTTGATCTTTAGCCGCTTGGTGTCATCCTCTGGCCAGAAAGGAATTCCAGGCTAAACAGAGAATAAGAGAAGTCATGTGGATGAAAAGTTAGCAGGGTAGATTTTTGATGAATCGGTGGATAACCAGCACCGACAGTCGCAGTAACGAAAATCATAAAATAAGGATATCCAGCTACCGGATACCCCACAGGGTTAATTCAATTTCATCTTATTTTGAAACGTGTATATCTATAACCAGGAACCAGTACAATAATTTGAATATCTTTTTACAAACACAACAACAAAAGACACAATTGTAAACAACTAAAATCTGATCCAAAAACAAATCAACAATGTCATGTAGATGTCAAGTCTTGGTCATAATTTTGGGAGCCATGACTGATTTATACGTTATTTCAGTCCAGCATACTTCAGTTTAAACTCTTGATATGTATGAAAACACATTTGCAAGCAAACCAATGTTAAAGGGATTCTAGGGTTCAAATCTGGTCCTGACCTGCTCTGGTTGAGCCTCAGTCCAGACGTCCAGGCCCTCCTCACATATGAGCACAGTGTGCTTGGTTTTGTTCACCAGCATGTAAAAAGGCACAAAGGTCACGATGCGCGTCAGACTGAAACTGGTTGCCTCGATTTTCACTCCAACCTGAAGAGACAAGACAAGATTTCAATTAAATCACATCATCATTGCACATTCTCTGGATATTTAGGAGCAAATCTGATCAAAATCCTACCAGGTAATCTTTGAATCTGCCTTTACATTTCACATCTCCATGGCTACCAACTGTATCCAGAGAGAATTCATCGGAGGCCTCACTGTCTGAAATCATGAGGCGGACCTGCGGGATGAAAAGAATCACAGTTATGTTCAGTCAGTAATGACACAAGTTACACATTATCAAAAGTACATACATAAGTATTCCTGTCACGTGGATATTTGAAATGTATCATGACAAGGTTTAATTAAAAATTCATTTTGGGTGAGTCATTCTTCAAAGATTGGAATAATGCCAGGACGGGAGCCCCTTACCCATCCCACTACATTTTCTTGATTGGTCAAGATCATTCTTAAAATCAGTATCATTATACTAAGGACTGGTGTTTATAAAAAACAATGAATGTAAAAAATCTGGTGGGGTCTTAAGGGTTCAAACATTTCTCCCTTTTACCTTGTTGTTTTTGAAGAAGTATCGAGGCTTGAAAGAGAAGAGCAGGGGCATGTCGTAGTCCAGCGGGTGTTTCCGGTGGATATCATCAGCTTTATACTGCAGCAACCTGGCAGTCTTGTTCATCATCCAATACGGTGAGTGGATGGCAACCACTGTCTGACCCGGATCATATTTGACATGCACAGCTATGTCTAACTCAGCCCTCCTTCTCTCTGTCCCTTCGACGTAATCCTCCTCATCTCGTAGAGACTGAAACACAATGAAGGTGATCTCCTCCTGGTCACTCTGGAGACTGTGTGACAGGAGAGTGATTAAAATTAGGAAAGGCTGATGCAAAAGGTAAACGACAAAGCAAATAAAGCAGGTAATGTAAATCATGGTGAATGAGACTGAGGTCGGACCTGTACTCAGAAGACCAATCCTGAGCCAAGTAGTTGAGCAGCCGCAGACCGACTTTTGACTGGCCGATGACGGCGGTGTGAAGCTGGGCGGAGTAGCCAGGGTCTAATGTAGCTTCAGGAGTGGAGACTCCGTCATCCTGTTATTGAGAACAACAGTGAATGTGCAATATCAGATTTGAGTCTGACCGTATGGTGTCAGAGTCAGTGACATCTTCTTTTTGATGACATATTTTGTCTGACTCATCAGCATCGGCTGTGCATTGTGGACATTTGCCTATTAACATATAGATTGTTATAGAGATATCAACATATCAAAGGTGAAGAATGCAGGATTGACATAAACACTAGTGTGTAGAAAATGCAAAAGGGTTAGTTTATCTGTCTGTATTTTCTTGCTGCGTATGGGACATTTCTGAGCAGCAGTGTTCGGAGTGCTAACAGTTAGCCTAATTAGCTTGCTGTAGCACCACTTCCACAACTGAACTACTCCTACAAGAGTGTAACTTGTAGTGGACTTGCACAACACACACAAAATCATCCTGGTGTTGTTGGACAAGGAAGGAGGGGCAAACTTTGGCTGGTGTGGTCACACCGACCAACCTTCCGACTGGTGACCAGCAAGTTCATACCTGCAGGGTGTAGGCGATGGGGTAAGGCAGCAGGTTTCGTAGGAGGATGGAGGGCCACAGGTGAAGCACAAAGGGCACGTCAAAATTCTCCCCGACTTCACCTGTGTGCTTGAACGCCACAGTATCCTTCACGGAAACGATGTTGACCATCATCACGCCGCCCTGGTCTCCGCTGCGATGGCAAATTTGCTGGACGCACGCGTCTGGCTGCTGGTTCCTGATGTCCTCATAACTGAATCCCTGCGAGCACTTGAACTGTGCAACCTGATCTTCTGTGTCTTCCGCTGTTATCGGCTGTAGGCTCAGCTCAGACCTGAAGGGGGCAGTGAAGGGTTGAGGTGGGTGAGAAAAAGGGAGCACGTGAGTATGTGGGTGCACAGACCAACTCATGATTCCTTATACTACTTTTTAATCTCACCTATAGGAGTCCAGTGGAACACAGAACTCTTCAGTGGGCAGAGCAGTGCCCAGATATGTTGTTCCTTCAAAGACTTTGAATGGTATTGTGAAATGATTGATGATCTAGAGGACAGGAGAGAAAACACAGGTTTTCATCAGTATTTCAACTGTATTTTTAAGCACAAAAGATACATATTGGTGCTGCTGCATATATTTATGTGCCAATCTGGAAGGGAATAAAATAATCGATTCATAAACAGTGACTTCAGCCCTTCATAGAAACTGCCTGGCAATTTGATCCTAGTAAATATGAAATTAGCGCTGCACCTGATGAAAGATCCAGTTGGGGAAGGAAGAAGTTGATTGATAGTATCTCAAATCCACCAGAAATGTATTGAAAATATAAAAAAATATGAGCACATGTCGAATAAATTACCTGGAAAGGAGAGCGAATCTTTATGTACTTGCTTCCCTCCATGGAGTAAATTTGACAGACCAGAAAACGAGTGACTCCGGAGTCTTTGTGCACCACACTGTACATTCCTCTGCCCACTTTGATCAGTGGGATCACACTGGTTGAAGTGTGGCCCAACGGTGCTGGAAAGAGAAGAGTTGAAATTGGATTACATCTTTTTACATGTATGTTCATTTAAATGAATACTATTAAAAATAGAGAGCACTTAGCAGTGCTTCCAGTAACATGCACAACTACAACAGTTCCAACTTGATTAACTACATGCTAATATTGCATCACAAGCACACAGGTCTACTTACTAGGTTGTATGTAGTAGTCCTTTCCACTCAAGGAGATCATGGCTGAGAACTGGTCTGAGTCTGTTGTGGTTAAATAGTCCATCCCAAGAGTTTCCCCATCCTGCAGCTCAACAGTGCAGTTGGAGTCCTGCTTACCGATGGGACAGAACATCTCACTGTGACGGACTGAGACTGCCAAGCCCAGGCGGTTCTTCACCACAAACGGAGCTTCATCCTTCTGGAAGCTCTCGGCTGTCTGTTTGGCAGCTTCAGCAAATGCCTGGAGAAAAAGAAGAATATGAGCATTCCAGATGGTCATGCACATCCATAAGACTTTGAAAGGAGCCTCATTCTTACCGTGCCCAGGTTACCCAGCATGGCCAGTCCACACTTAGAGAGTGTGATGTTGAGCTGGTCATGACTATTAATGGTGATCACAGTCTTATAGTCTGGAACATTGTAGTCCACTTCATCTGACAGTATGTACTTCACAGGCTTCTTCTTCATCTGTGTGGCAGCAAGAGTTAAAATGTGATTGTGTGTGTGTGTGTGTGTGTGTGTGTGTGTGTGTGTGTGTATGTGTGTGTGTGTGTGTGTCAGTACCTTCAGCTCAAGTCTCCATGGTCTGAATCCATCTCCTGTCTCATCCTCTAGAGGTTCCAGCAGCGGTTCCCACACACCCATCACCTCATTGAAATAGTGAACCTGAAGGAAAATTCATTATAAGACACAACAATCCACTGCTGGCTCAAATAATGATTTAGACTAATTTATATAAACACTCAGAGAGGCAAAGGCTTATATTTGAAGTAGAAGACTGGTCTCTACATGTTTGTAAAAGTGTGTTACCTCCATGTTGAGCTCACTGTGTAGGTTAATGAGTGTGGACCAGTTTGTGACGTCTCCATGGAAAGAGGACTTGGCCAGAAGCATGGGAGCTGTGCGATGTCCCACACCAGCTTCCAGAGTGAGACATATTGATTTGATGGTCACCTGCCAGGATGGACAGCCATTAGGATGACACACACTCTTTTGGGCTTTAAAACTGAAGAAATTAAAGGACAAAAACACATTTGGTAGCGATGCATCATCATTAATTGAGCCATACCTTTAACGATTCTCCCTGCGGTATCAGAGGGGTCAGGGACGTTGTGTCCTCGTCCCCCTCCTCCTCCAGGAACCAGAACTTGAGCTCCTTCAAGCTTCGTTTCTCCCACAGGTCGATGGGAACGGGACTGTCGAGCTCCTCAGGGGCTTCGGCTGTGGGAGTCAGTGCTGACTGGATGGTGATTACTGTGTTGATGATGATTGGAGAGACCTGTGCAGAAAGAATGACGATGTAAAAATGTCTTGGACTAAATTTCCAACAACAAATGCGATTTTCTTGGAGTGATGTACATTGCGCATACACCAAGTCCTTATTAAGGAGATGGATGAACTCATTTCCAAAACAATCAGGTGACAACAAGAAGCTACTGATTGGCAAGTCCATTATTGTCATCCACACATAAACTGAAAAAGTGAGTCCCCTTGTTAATTGATTTTAATCCTGGCTTGAAAACATGTGGCATAACAAAACACATACCTTCAGTGTGAGAGCATTGATGGAGACCTCCATTGCTTGAGGGGAGGTTGGAGACTGAGCACTATGATAGAGAACCTGACACGGCTGCAGCACCGTAGTCACATTTTTCTTCCTCATGTCTGACAAGAAGGGACACGCCACCACCTGCAGTCCAGAAACCAAAAACATGTTGAATGAAAAATCATCATAATCTATTTAATTGTGGTTACATTGAAATGATGAAACAAACCTCGAGGTCCTTGATAACAGCAGTCATACTGGATCCCTCTGCACTGCTTTTCATTACAAGTTCACACTCTGTGGTCATCACCAGGGCCGGGGCGTCAGCATGCGTCAGGTCAGCCACAAACACAATCTCGGGGTTCCGCACCAAAACATTCATCTCAGTCTTTGAAACCACGGCTGGAGCTGCAGCTGAGAGCGGCAGAGGGTATGTCAGTGCAAAGTGCTTATCAAAAATACTTTGTGTCGTTATTTGAATACTCTGCCCACAGTTAGTGTAAAACCCATAAATACAAAAAGATCAAAGATAAAATGAAGGACCTTGATTTAATTTGATATGACACATTTTGCGGACTAATACCAACAAACTAAATCAAAAATGTTACTGTGACTCACTGGACTCTTTTGAAGTGACAGAGGAGTTGATGTTCTTGTTATCTGCGGCTCCAGAGCTGCTCTTGTGTTGGGGCACTTGAGCGAAACCCTGTTCGGTGGCCTTGAGAAAGATGTTTGCCACGGTGAGCAGGAACTCCATGCTGGCACATACGTACACATCCTGCACCAGCGTGTCCAACGTGGTGCCTTCGCGGCCTTGGTGATATTTCACCTCCACCATCATGCGCTCCTCTGCGCCTGGACGCATTGCCACCATCCTGACAGGGATTGGAGAGGTGCCGTTAGAGTATAGTAAGTGGTAGACACACTGGTGTCCCCTTTTCTCTCCTTGTGATCAGTGGAGCAATAGATACAACAGAAATACAACAATTCAGAAAAGAAGATGTGATTCAGGGGAGTTGTGTATTCTGCACCTCGGAGTAACCATCTTGATGTTGGGTCTCTTGTCGTCAAGAATGCAGGCAGCGAGTCGCACTGAGGCTTTCATGGAGCTGTCAGAGAACATGTTAATGGAGGTGGAGATGGTGCCCAGGGTAAATTCTGCCAACTTCAGCTGCTCATCGTGAGAATCCAACAGCTCTAACTGCAGCACAGGGACAGAGAGGGTCTCGTAATTACCATGAAAAGGCCTCATTTTATACAGCTCTCATTAACTCTGCTTGCATTTCTACGTGGCTGTAAATATGTTTGTGTTTTTTGAGGTACCTCATTCTCATTGGGGCTGTACACCACTAGCGTCATGGAGTCAAACTTGCAGTCTAACTTGAGTGTGGTCTTCAACTTGCTTTTTTTCTGGGTCTCCACAACAGCAGCTGTCACCACTGTGTTACCTGCGGCAATAGAATTCAGAGCAGGCTTGACATTCTTAGAACGAGTTTAGAGCCGCGATGGGCACATGAGCATAAATAAGCACAGTCGCCATTTCCTTACTGCTGCTAGCTGGTCCAGTGGTGCGAGAGCTCTGTGAGTCTTTGTTGGATGCAGAGTCAGAAGAGGGGTCATTGGTTGGTGGAGAGGTTGACAGCGGAACGGCATTGGACTTCTCTGACAGGTTCTCGCTCAGAGTCCTGAAGATCACGGTCATGTCATCCTGGCTGAGGATCAACTTTGGGGAGAGGACACAACTACATGTCACTTTCATTCCTATTTTATTCACAAGTTGTTTGATTGAAATGTATAAATAAGCAACTGGCCCAAATGTAATGTCATACAATCTCAGTCTAGAACACAGAGTGACTTACACTCATGGGTTTCAGATGAGCAATGATCTCTATGTCGGGAATGCTGTGGTACCAGTTGGATGAAAGATTCCTCTGGACTCTCAAGTCCAAGCTGAGCGGCTTGAGCAGCTGGGACTCTCCCTCAAACCCTTCATTTTCATATGTGGTCCTGAATAAAAAGATAAAACAGTGGCAGTTTTATTATGTAAATTACCAAGTAAAAATGTAATTAATAGGATTTTAGTCTTGAAAGTAACTGCACTCTGACCTGTACATCTTGAGGTCAGTCAGCTTAATGGTCATCATGTCCACGACAGGAGGGATACTCGCTTCCCTTTTATACGGCTGCTTGGAAAACCGGTTCTTGACTGACAGCAGACCGAGGTCAGCAACGATGACGTTGGAGGAAGTGGAGGACTGAGGGAGGAAGATGATTGGTGCATTGAAGTGGACGTTCAGAGCGATTCGACTGCTTCGCTCTGCCAACTCCTTCACACCAGATGCTGCCTTTTCAGCAGCCTGGACCGTCACTTCAGCCAAGGCCTCTTTGGCCGCCTGGAAGTTGTTGATGAATGCCTGGAACACACACAGAATAGATATCCTGAGAATATGAGATAAATTACCTGAGTCATGTTTTCCCTATCATTTAGGGGGTTGTACAGGTGTTCTGTGTTTGTAGGAGTAGTTTGGAGTGGGAATTCTTTATAGCAGAGAACACTTCCTGATCGAGCTGACTGCGGTCAGAGTGTGATACATTGAAGAACAACAATGAATGGACAATTCCAAAATAAGGGTCAAGAGTTGAATTGAACATTTAAGGTAGAGTAAACCAAGAGATGATACAGTGGACAAGGAATCTACAGTGAGTTATGAAACAAATTGAACTGTACAATACAAAAAAAAAACATGCGAGTGCAATTTGACGCAAATGTTCAAAAAATGTAACTTTGTTTGGATGATGTTGTTGCGATGTACGTTTCTTACCAACATGGAGGAGATAAACTTGTTGAGGAAGATGACCTGGATGCATCCCACCGTCAGTGTGACAGAGGTGTCAACTTTAGTCATGTCCAGATAGGCTTCACCTTCTGTTGCATCCGTGTAGTTCACCATGTGGAAGTCAAACACTTCCTTATCTGCTATAGATATAGCCTAAGCAACGAGAGACATCAGTGAAGAGTGAAACTGACAAGTGTCTGTCACAGGTGTATTCTATTAAGTACATTTAGATGAGTTAATCAGTTTAACAGCCACATGCGAATAGTACCTTCTTGTAAACAGCATCTTTGTCACAGTCATGGACCACAATATTCTTAAGGTTGGCGAGAACCTCCATTTCCTTCCTCCTCATTACAACTTCAGACACCAGCCCTAGGGTATCGAGAACACAAGAAGACAGAGTAAACAGATCAGAGAGGCTGTAAACCACAATAAGTAAGTTTGTGAGCGTGAACATGACTGTGCAACCTCATAACACCATATAAACGTTTGAATGCAAGAAATTTCCTTCAGAAATGCAATGGAAACTATCAAGTTAGAATCCTCTAAGTTGGATCTGGAAATCAACAGGTCAGAACGCTTCCTTACCCTCAATGTTGATCTCAGAGATGCTGGCTTTCTGTCCGCGGATGAAAATTCTGAGGCAGCGGAGATCCGATCTGATATGAAGATTCACCACATCTGCAAACTTTGATTTCTTTGAACCTGGGAAAAAATAAAGGGAAACATGAGTAAATGCAGACAGTTGAGGAAGACGACCAAAGAAAGTGCAATGTAATGAATCTATGGAGGTTACTTTTTTTCTTGGCAACAGTGGTCTCCTCCTTCTTCTCTCCTTCCACTTCGTCTTCCTCAGGGATAGTGGGCAGCTCCTCCAAGCCGCCCTCCTTCTTAGTGGACGGAGGCAGGAGGTTGTTGAGGAAGTTCATGGTATTGAGGAGAGCCTCCGTGTGTAGATGAACATCCAGGGATGAAATCGTCACCTGATGGGAAACAAAATCGTATTTCTGTGACTCTGTTACTCACACTGCAGGACATAACATTGCTGCTCTTAAGATTTCACTCACCTTAATGAGCTGCTCTGTGTTGTTATGAAGAGACTTGAACTCAGGACCATTCTTGTCAGCCTTGATAAGACATGCAATCCTCAGTTAGAAAGCCATTCAGTATTTGGAATACTATCATTCTGACACAATCAATCAAACTGGCAACTTCAACCGATAAAAGGAAAATAATGTGAAATACTGTTGATAAATTCCAGTGAACAGTTTCACGCATACTTTAATATACTCCAGAGTGACCAAGTCCTCTTCTGTGTTGTCCAGAGTGGTTATCAGCTGAACCTGCTTATCTTCAGAGTCTGCACAGGTAGAAAACACATGCAAACATGATGAACTGCAGCGAAAGTGCTATCGCCGGTGATTATCATGGTTCTACGAATCACCACCTTTTATCTGAATTTTAAAATCAAGAAAAACGTCCTCACCCATATATTCAGGACACCTGAGGCAGATCTCTCGAAGGTATGTATTTGATATCATGTTAAAGGTGCACATTTTCAGCTCTGTCCCCAGACCTTCAATGTCCAAGTGGAGCACCGTGACCTCTTTACTTCCAGACAGGCGGCACAACTGAATGGAGAACTACAGCAAAAAAGAGAGAGGAGAGCAAAAACAGCCTGTGACTAATGATGAAAATGAGATGATTTGAAGCAGCTGTCTCAGAGGTAGGAAATTATATGAGGGAGCCTGTGAGTATAAGATGGAAATGAACATCATAGAAAATTAAAATTGATTGTATCTATTTCAGGACTGTATGAAATGTTGAAATTATATGAAAAGAGGCGCAACAAGCAACAAGCTCTTTGTACCTCATTGATTTCAAACTTCATGATGAAATCAGTCATATTCTTCTGAGCATCTTCCCGGGCCATACTTCTTCTTTTGTATGCGTCTGTGTATCTCAGGGGCATGGGATTGTCAGCGAAAAACGTGTCATCAGACATGGGAGAGGTGGGTGCATCGTAGAATAAGTCTTCCTCTGACCCTGAGCGGTGACGAACACAAACACTTACCATCTGTCATACTCAAGGTACATACACTCGATTTTGGAGGTCATTCAGTGAGCACCTCTCTCTTACCCAGTGATGTGATGCTGATTGTTTCACATGACTGAAAGATGAGTGAGGAGCGCTGGTCGGCCAGACGCAGAGATCTCCTGGGACCGAGCTGGGGTGTGAACGACGACTTTGGCTGAAGAGGAAAAAACAACAAACAACGTATCACCTCAATTGATGTATTCAAACCAGACAGAGTTGTTACTTAAAGGAGTAGCGCAGTAGTGGACAGCTCGGATCTGAAACTATCAAACTATTCGAGTAGTCGTGACACAAATAAACACGTTTGACCCCCAAAAACAAATGAAAAATGCTACTTTTAGTGTGCTGGATTTTTCTAAAGGATCTGAGACCGTCAACCTGTTCTCTTCCATGACTTAACGGATGCACAAAAAAAGTTGTCATCTGCAGCACTTGCCTTCGGAGTGGACGATGCACCAGTGGTGCGTGGAGCAGGTTTGCTTTCAGGCAGTGGGATACTGTCCACCAGCTCGAGAACACTTCGGAGTTTATCGTCGGAAATACGAAGAGACAGCAGAGGAAGCTCTCCAGACATCTTGTACCTGGAACATATGAAAACACAAAGATTACTCAAACTTCAACTTTACACTTTCTATTAATCCACTGTCTTATCCCACAATATTTATAGTACATAATTATTTATTTTTTGGGTGAAACACAATCAAATCTTACTTTGCCATGCGTGAGTCTTTGACGACCATGGCCCTGCTGAAATTCATTTTCAGATCCACAGGTTGAAGGATGTGAAGAGGTGACTGTCTCAGCTTACGAGCTTTTTTCCAGTCTCCATCTGTCAAACAGATAAAGTGTTACATTTTGTGTGTGTGTGTGAGTGTGAGTGAGTGAGTGAGTGAGTGAGTGAGTGAGTGAGTGAGAGAGAGAGAGAGAGTGTGGAGTGTTTCTTAGTATAATCTATTGTTATTGTGGTCTATCTTCAATGTTTACCTGGTCCGCTATAAAGGAACTGCAGGCTACTGAGCTGTATGTCAAAACTGTCATATGCTCTGGACATGATGTCTTCAATGTTGCTGGAACAAATCGAAAGCTGAGGTAGATCCTTCTTGCATTGACTCAACATCTGAAAAGACAGCAATATTTAGGATTTTTAAGAGACGTATAAATAAGAAATGTATGAATATATAACACCAAAGGGAGAATGTGTTATTTTAGACCAACTGGAAAATCATCATTGCAGAGGCTCTCGCTGTAAAAAGTCAAGGGGATTTTTTATTGCTATTTATATGACAACCAAAAATGAGCTCAGTAGCAAACACAAGTCTAGAAAACTTGCATATTCACAAACCACCACCATCTGATTACAGAATACAACCAACTATTAGAGGCTACAGACCTACTATGCTACAGTCATGAGTTCATCGTTACCACCGGAGAAAATTATATTATGATGTATAAATATCCCCAACAGGCTGTGGTCTCATTAGCAAACACTTATTTATGGCACTTAGAAAGCATACAAAATCAAAGGTGTGTGATTTACTGACATGTTTTGTGTAAAAAAACAGAAACGTCTCCTCAGTTAGTCATAACTTAATTTCAGGTTGGTAAACAAACATTTCAAATACTCCCAAAGAACCCAAGCGTACTATGCTGGCTTACTTCTGCATTTTAGGTCTCATTCATCCAGAACTCTATTGCTTCTCGTTCTATTTTTTTCAGATATTTGTACTTTTCATTCTCTGACCTGGAGATGACCAAGATCCAAGAGCAAGATATTCTGGGTTCCATTGTAAAAGCCCGTCTGTGGAATGATGACGTAGGAGGCCATCAAGTTCAACTTCAGGTCGAGAATCTTCTGTGTTTCAATCACATACATCAGACCTACAACAAGATACAAGAATACAAGGGAGATCAGATTGGTTCAAGAGTATGTTTTTTGAGATATGTGATATAAGATCGATAACATAAAGCCTTCACGAATAACCGGATGTAAAAGAGGACAATGTCGGGAAACAATCAAATTCAAGAAAATAAACAGGAAAAGCTGAATTTGGCAAACTCTGAAAACAAAGATAGAAGAATGCAAATAGCTCATTAGAGAGTTGAGACCTGGCTTGTAATTAACTCCCAGCATTCAGTGCAGGCTTGTACACGTTTGTGCTACTGACCAGTGGCTGTTCTGTCTCTAAACTGCTCCAGTTTCATCAGGGTTGCGTTGGTGATCTCATCCAGCTGCAGGTCGTCAGGAGGCATGAAGAACGCCGACATGCTGTTCACGGTTATCTGCACACGAGCAGAGACCGCATTTGACGTGGTGTCCCTGTGTCATACATGTTCATTCATGCACAATGGCTGACGCCACTCACTGCATCATAGATGATTTCCAGCGGTTGTGATTCCACATGAAGACGCTGGTCTGCCTTCTCATCCAGGGGGCTGGTCTCAAACAGGATCGAGAGAAGCAGGGTCCCTGCTCCTGTTGCTGCCTTCTTTGATGAGAGGAGGACGGGTGCGGGCCGGTTACTGGCCAGGCCGGTGACCTCGAACAAGCTGAGTTCAGCGGTGACTCTGAGGGAAAAGAAAAGTCAGTATCTCCCATTAAGGCGACAACTACATTCAAGAAATGATCGACTTTGAAGACCAAAGAAAAGAAGAGGTAATGACTAACTTGATGGCCTGTGCTCCAGATCTCTGTGTCAGAGTGGACTGGAGCTCTCCCACAGTAAGTTTGATGATCTCATTTTTGTCCTTGTTGCTTTTGATGGACACGGTCAGCTTCTCCATGTGGAAGTTGACCTTCATGTCTTCATACTATGACAAGTGACAGGACATTACATTCATTAATTGAATTTGGGTCTCAGTAAAATTGTTAAAATCAAAGTGTAGCATTAGTTGAGAGGGATGCATCTCACATCTTTTGGCAGGTTGGGATTGGCAGCAGTCTCACTGTATCCAATGGCAGTGTAGAGTTTGGATTTCTCAGCAGGGGTTAACAGCTCATCGAAAGCTGAGCGACAGGTCAAAGTTTGAATTAGCTGGTTTGTTACTACAAAGCTACACTGCAGTGTCTGGATGTAGTCCTGCACATAGCACCCGTCTTATTGTTTTCTCAATCCAAATATTCACTTTATTCATCGTACCTCCACTCTTGACTTCTTTTACTTCCGTTTCAGCCTCTCCGCCCCAATTCCACACCCAGCTGATCCAACCCTGAGATTCTTCCTCCATCTTCAGCCCCGGACGATAAATATGCAGGCCTGCCTTGCTCGCCTGGGGAGGAGTAACAAAAGATATAGTCCAAGATATAGTCACTAGACTTATTCATTCCTTGAAACAAATGCAGAGACAATGATTGGAAAAAAGGTAAATAAAACATGTCTTCCATAGTTATTTTGCCAGAGAATGGGGATTTCTCCATCCAGTTTGACAAATGGTGGAATTTAACTTAAATGCAGGGAAAAGACCAGCTGATGTGAGACACATACACAACATGACACCTGAGGCTAAACCTCAACCACTACATGCACATACATGCTTGTTACCACTATACTGTGCTGGGTCTTGTGTCACCATGTGTCATATATATAGAACGTACCATTAGCAGACAGCTCTCTTTCACTTGCTTGTGGAGCTTAAGAAGCCAAGTGTGTCAGTCGATGAATGACTTATTTTCTAACTTTGTCTGTTCACGCATTGGTGTTTAAAATGACCTAGACTATTTTCTACAAAGTTAGCCACTGTAGGTTTAGCTTACCTCTACTTCAGCCTGCTGTCTGGCCAGTGTGATGTTAAAAATATCCAGGATCTTCTCAGGCTCCTGAGAACAGAGGAACATCATAACATGATTAGAGCTTTTAGCAGCATCTCCCCGCTCCTTGTAGAAATCCATCCATTACTAAATGCCAATGTTGAATCACATCAGGAAAGTTAATGCGTACAGAGAAGTGGGGAGACAAGAGGACAAAAGCTTCAGCTGAAATAATAAAGGTGGCTTTGGATTTAATGGAGTATTATTCTGAATAACATCCATCTCTAATGAGATCAATCCCCATATACTACAGGCACTGGGTATACGTGTGAGACATGAGGGCAAGGGAGTAAGTGTATTTCTAAATGCACCATGAGTAGATATTTCCTTTATAATTAACTATGTGCATATTATATTACTTTTACATTACAGGCAGGCAGTGATGGTTACGATAGTAGAACATGTACTACTGAGAGTAATTGAATTGCACTAACGGTAATATCTCACCAGAGGAAAACATATTTAGGCCAAAATAGCTGTGTGTTTTTCTAACGTCAAAAAAATGAACTCAATCCATGCACGTCCTCTGTCTTGTTACTTTGATGGCTACAACTACAATGCTTTCAACTCTTTTCGATGTCATTGTATCCTGTCCACTATATCTAGGAATAGAATAGAAATGAATAGAATAGACCTTTACTGTCATTTATACATAGCACAAACAAAACTGATATAGCTACTCCTTTTAAAGTGAAAAATAAACACACAAAAAACACCAAGATCACATACAAGATCAAAAAGATATCCAATACTCATCAGCATGATAGAATGTATACATACTATATACTGTATATTGCACAGTAAGTGGGAAGGAAAGTGCTAATGAGTGCATGAGTGTCCGAGTGTCACTGTGTGTCAGTTTATGTGAGTGTTCAGAGTGTTTAGGGCTCTGGGGAAGAAACCGTTTTTTAGTCTGTTTGTTTTTGCTGGGATGCAACTATAGCGCCTGCTAGGGGCAAAAGTCGAACATCTGGATACCAGGGTGTGAACTGTCCTTTATAATATTCTGTGCTCTGCTGAAGCAGCAATTTTCTGTCGAGTAATACAGTACGTCAAATGCTGATACACCTTTTGGGAACTACGGATATATGACACCACCAACTATTTACAAACAAGGACATTGAAGAATTAGAAACGATGTTAAAAGAGCTGAATTTCAGACAATAAAAGGGGCATCGTATTTCAATTGAGCACAGGGAGATGTTTTGACTTTGATTGGCTGTGTCTCAACCAGATTATTGTTCAGTTACCACCCACTGCTACAGGTCTTTACACGTTACGTTCTTCACATCACTTGACTTGTCAGGCTTGTCTCACCTCTAGTTGTTTGAGCAGCTCCTCGCTGGGTTTCTTGCTGGTGATCTTGGTCTTGTAGAGTTCTCTGTAGTGTTTGATCATCCGACGATGCCGCCGAATGTGCTGCCATGACCACATGTGAAGACGAGGCTTCACATCAACCTCCAGGATGCCAGTGATCACATAATTCCACCTGCAGAGAAGACGCATGCAAACTTGAGGAAAACTTCACACTGTCGGAACCCAAATTAAGAGGAAATGGATCAGGCATTAAATAATCCAAATCAATGCATGGGTGTGTTTCCTGACCATATGTGGGCATTCTTGTGAACACAGAGCGTCGGTCTGTACTTCCTGTATGGGAGGTTCCGGGACATCAAATCAACTGAGCCGAGCAACTCCAAGATGCTAATGTACTGGGAAGAGAGGAAGTCAGCAATTACTAGGCGGCACAGTGAGCACTGACAGTGGAGCAGATACGTATCTTCACTGAACAGCTCATCCTTTCCCTCTTTGCATTTTCCAAATGTGATTTCAATCCGCTCTAATACCCATTTCCAATCGCTCACATAAAACTTTAATAATAAAAAGGCGGTGACATAGACAGTCTTGAATATGACTCAAACACTAACCTGGGGTCTGTTGAGCTCAATAGCCACCTCACTGAGATTGACCATCAGGTCCAACTTTGGAGAAGAGAAGTCCACATCTGACTTGGGGTTCATCCGCAGTTTAGCGTCGGCTGAGATGGGCCGAAAAACTGTGGAGTGGCAACAGAAAATGAGGTTATACATAGTTTCGTACTTGTTTGGAACATGTGGCCATTGTCTAAAATATAAAAATGAGTGCTGCTGGTTGTGATTAAAGTTAAGTGTGATTCACAAAAACACTATAATGGTGCCACAGCAAATGTCAATTCATATTCTTCAGATGTTTATTCACACATGTCAAATAATAAGTGGCTTTGGGTCGGTTTCATTAAATCAGTAGGACAAACTTGACAGTGACAGTGTGAACTAACAGTAAAGAAATGTGAAATGTTAATGAGGGAGTAGACTCACTGAAGTCATGGCTGGCAGAAGAATAGCTGTGGGTTGCCATGCTGTTCTGAAGACATAGCTATAGAGGACAAAAAAAGTTAGAAACCATCAGAACACCACACTGATAAACAGCACTAGGTGGGCCTTTGTAAGCTATAGCCCCATTCCAATGGTTGAACTCAATAAAGCCTGGCAACTCCTGTTTTTCTCCAATGGGAACACAACACTGAGGTGGAAATGCTAAAGTCATCTTAGGCCAATGCAAATTCTGGTGTGACGCTTTGACGAACGAATTCTTCAGCTGTTGGCATGAACATGCGACAACTCGCTAAAATGTTTTTCCCACTTGGGTTGGGCAGTGATCCAAATCTCTTATTTCATCCTTTGGATCACGATGCCAAAATACGACAGGTGTGGAATCTTCCCTCTGATTCCAGGTGAAAGAGAGATGATGAGGCTGGTTGCTACAGTAACACTGAGCTCCATGGTGTTGTTGTTTAGCGGATCTTCCTTGTTCCTTGCACATTCATGATGTCATGCTTGCTGCACCAGTGGTGCATAAGTGAAAGAAACACCACAAGTCTGACTGACAATTGACAATGGCATGGCCATCTTAGTGGGTTAACAATGGTTCAAAAGGCTTTGGGAAGAGTGTTCTGTGTACCCACAGTAACGAGGTAGTGTTTCAGTAATGAGAAAATAAGACACACAAAGGCACTGGCAAATTCAAATCCAAGCCGGTGGAGAGATAAGGTACCGCACGGTAATAACAGGGTGACTCACCAGGGCCTCATCTGGACTGTGATTGGAGAAGAGTGTTGAGTTGACATTCCAGTAGGAAAACAAACTGTCTAGTTGCACCAACTGACGAGAGGAAAAACAGAGTCATTAGAGCAGTGCAGGAGTCACATGGCAGTACAACAATGTGTGCATTTTGAGGCAAAGCCAAACAATGAAACACATGCAGTTACTAAAACAACGAGAATTACCACCCTTACGGAGACATTAATCTAAATACTTTTTGACTCACATGTGCTCACTCTGACCAGGCTCATTTGTTCAGATGTGCACTGTATGGTGTATATATACTTGAATTAAAATAGTCTATCTATCCGTCTGTCTGAATGGTTCAAATTAGCCTAAAAGGGTCAAGTAACTTTCTGTCTATACAAAAGGGGGCATATTTACATGGTATAATGACAAGGAAATATGCAGTCATATGTCAAATTTTTTTGCAAAGATTACAAGCAACAACACAACTAAATGTGCAAATGACAGAGTAGAGTGCTTCAATTTCTTACCTTGAAAAAAAGACGAGAATTCTCATCCAAAAGACTTGGATTCCAGTTTTCATCAGCCGTCTGTTATGCCAAACAATCAACAAAGCCTCAGTGAGATGTTTATACTTTTACAATATGTAGATTAATTACATCAATTGATGAAGACGTCGTCACTGAATTAATGAATCGTTCCTTACCTGAAGGCTAAGGTTTTTAAGTGACACCCCAAATGACAGGGGGCATTTTGGATTGGTGACCTGCGTTAAAAAATACAAGGAGAGCCTGGTTATGACGATATAGTATAAGACCAATACTATCATAGAGCTTTGCTGTCGTGTGTTTGAAAACTCACATCATCTTCATAGCGTACGTGGATGTTAGAGATCTTGACCTGCAGGTTTCTGATGACCTGAGTGACCATTTTCTCGACAAAGGTGTCCTGCTTCTCTTCAGGGTTGTCTGACAAGCATAAACAAATATGAAAGACAAATAAGAACTGGAATGGTTCCTAAGCTTTGTTGAGGCTTTACTCCAGGACGATTTTGCACTCTTTGATAAAGAAGGTAGCAAGTGAAGGACCATTCTACACATCATTCACTTCAGAGTGTTTTGTAATTTAATGTATCCTAAAAATTGGCAGTCGCTCTTCATACAGCAGAGTGAAATATACAGCAAACTGACAGTATACAGTACAGTTCTATGAATCCTTTATTGGAAATGCAACATACGATCTCACCATGTTTTCATTATAAATGATGTGCTTTTACCACCACTATCTACCTGTCATACTTCATACACTATCACTTTCCACAAAAGCACATACGACATAGTATTTAACTAATAATAATTACTACACTGCTGAATCTTACTTCAGATTTGAAATGAATGATGTGCACATTCTATAAAAGGTTCAGTGCGTGCATTATTAGCATCTCGTGGTGAAGTCACAAACTGCAGCAAACCGAATATCCCATGCCTCATTACAACCTCCGAGTGTTTAGCAGAGCATTTAATGAAACTTCTGACTATAAAACTCTTTAAGAACAAAACAGAAAATGATAATATATCAAATTAAAAGAACATAACAATGTGACATTCTTTTTTGGTGATAAATCCTACACACTCTCTGAATCCTACACACAATACATTGATCATTCAGTCACACAGAGGATATCATTTGCTCACAATCTAAGTTTTATGTATTGGTAAATGGACTGTATGTGTACAAGGCTTTTCTTGTCTAATCGACCACTCAAAGTACTTTACAGCACAAGCTGCAAGCCTGTGTGCACACCACACTCACGAGTATGGACATTACGTCCAATTTGTGTTCAACATCTTACGCCACAGAGCCTGAGTGGAGCCTACGTTCCAACCATTCTGATCAGTGCATGACCAAAGCTGTGGCTTTGAACACTTAGTCTTAGTACTCTCCCTGACAGATGGGTTGGCAACAGGCTTGAAAAAGAGCACAGGTCAAAGCATTTTGGCTGAGCAGAGTCGAACCACACAAGTGTGAAAGTTGTGGCTACACTGCTCCAGAAGCAACACAGGAACTCACAACCAAACAAACCACAAACACATGTTTGAGAATCTCTGCTGCTGCTCATTTACTCCTGAACCATCTTTTCTGTCACCCTTTGGGTGACCTCACCAAACCCAGCAGTAGCTCGGATTAATCACACTATGTACTCAGCAGAGAGTCTTTGTTAAAAAGCGGCTGTGAAGCAATCAGGCCTGATCACTTGCCAAACGTACATATTTACACTCCAACACACCCTTAAAATGCAAAGATGAACTCTGACCTTGCTCGGCAGCCTTTAGCTTCGTCTCCTCTATCCGCTTAAGCTCCCTCTGCCGAGCCTCCTGCAGCTGCTTCTCCTCCTTCTCTGGATCATACTTGATACCTGGAAAGAACGGGATCGATGGCAGATTTGAATGAAACAATAAAACATGCAGAGGGCTACAGCTGAATTTCCTGTTTCCTGTCTTGATGAGTTCTTTACCGTCATAAATAAGTGAGAAGCGGTAAGAGATGTCTGTCTACCACTTTAGACACTGTGAAGTGTCTATTTCAATTAAATGAAGTTAATGTTATTTAAAAGGCATTGTACAGGGGACCTTCTTTAAAAATGTGTAAAAAATCATACAAAAATAATTCAGATCAATCATCTTTCAATGAATCACAAGCTAATGTTCATGTGCGGTAATGTGTTTATCTGCAGATTCTGCTCGCCTGTGCTGTGCAGGTCATTTCTGGGTGGTAATGTTTAGACAGTGAGGGCTAGTGGTTAGCCTCATTAGCTTGCTCAAGTATGAGCATTTCTACAATACATGTACTGTGGCAACAATAGTGTAGCTTGTAGTGTATGTTATACACACGCCAAGACCTGTTCATGTTGTTAGGCAATAAAGGAGGAGCCAAATTGGACTGGTGTGTTTACAAACACCAACATGCTGCATACTATTTACCTTTATAACAACTTCGATTTTTAAAATGATGATACTTGTGAAAGTATTTGTCAAGATAACAATTAGGAATCAACATTACTTTACATGCCTTGGAGCAGTGAAATCTCAGAATTGGCTGCTCTTACTTGCTGTAGGCACGATAAGCAGATAGACGCCATCCAGATTGGCCTCCACTGACTGAGTGTAGAGGTTCTTCCATGGGATCTTAAGCTCCAGCCGTCCTGTCAACAAAGAAAAGGCATGGATGAGTGTAATCTTCTGTGCCGGTCAAGAGGCAGCATATGTGGACAACAAACAAAATCTCACCGATGTGACCGGCTCTCACTTTAAAAGGAATGTCTAGCTCGCTCTGAAAAAGAGTACATGAAATGATTGTGAAACAAAATCACCGTGGATGGCAGAAAGAGAGGAGAGATGAAAAACTGTGTTTAACTTACCAAGGCATTTTCCTTTATTTCAAGATTTGTCAGAACAACATCGCCTGCAAAAACAGGATTTTCGGTTGTTACTATGTACTTACAGATAAGACAATCAGACTAGCAGTAATCTAACCAGAGGGTTCTGTCCAGTGTCAATTGATTTAACACTCAGGTCAGCACAACACATGCATTATTGAAGACATTACTGACGCACATCCTTACGACAAGACCCAAGAGAATAAACTGAGAAACATGCATTTGTACTTAATGGAATACAAAATAACTCAAATACACGCATTTCCCGGAAAATGCGGTGTAAATGCTAAATCTGCTGAATGCCTCAACGTTCAAAGATCAAAGGATCGTTGTCAATTGCAGTAAAAAGGTAAGGTGTAAGAAGAATTAAAGCACAATTATTTGACAGTAGTATGACTGTTGACTTTGCAGTAACACTAATCGACTTCACTCGTCTATAATCACCTGAAGGTGTGAATTGTGATTTTATTACTCTATAATGAGCTCTTTAGATGTATTCCCTGTATCGGGAGAAGCTCCTCTCTCCAGATCATCATGCATCATTCTGAACATATTGTTGCTCATAGATCAGATTGTATTAACACCAGGGAATGCTTTTTCAAATATTGGTACATCATGCAACACTAAGCATGGTACAGAAAAAGTGACACTGACAGCTGAGGCAGCCGCTGTCACTCTCACGTGCACTCATATTGATCCCGCTCTTTCCAGGTATCAAGTGCCTGCTGCTGGTGGCTTACCGCCACCATTAGTATTTGCGGGCCTCCTTAATGGGCAAGCTAGCCATTCTAAAGCGCTTCACACAAGTTCACTCACCTCCCCATATACCAAGCTTCAGCTGTGACTTGTTGAGGTTGTCCACATACCTCCCTACTAAGCAGTTAAGGATGTCAAGCACCACACTTTCAAAGAGCATTTGTGCGTTTGTGTTGACCAGACAACAATTGTCGGGAGGAGAACCTTTTCCTGGCCTGAGTGGATGACTATGGAATGGTGACTCTAGTGAGAGGACCAGTTCTTAGGAGATTTTATTCAGTCATAAATGTACTACAGGTAGACAGTAAGTATAAGAAAAGAATAATCTGGTAAAAAGTTTTGAATTGCTCATCTTGCCACGGATCAAGGCACCTAGTTGCCTTTGACATTGTGAACTACGTGGCATTGATGCAAAACAGTGAGGGCAAATTTCCTTTGAAGTTATCCAGCAGGATGCGCCTCCATGGGCGCTGGAGCCGTAATCACCATAGGGAAGCGAGGCATTGTACCCCCGCCCCCCATGAGAAGGCAATAGGGCATTATAGGGTCCAGATTAGCCACATCAATGTGGAGGTAACCGAGAGGCTTGGCGTTAATGATTCCCTTAACATCTACGGAAATTATCAACAAGAACAGCTCTGGTTGCAGGCTGTTGAGCTGCTGTGGTGCAACTTGTCATGGAAGCGCAGGGGAGCAGGCTGCGGAGACAGCTGTGACTAGCTTTGCTATACCTGCTAGCTATCTGATGATGACTCACCACCATCCCCGGTTGGAAGGAAGTAAGTAGCTTGGCAGCAGTCAACTCCCACTCTGTACATCTTTGGGGGTCTTCTGCTTTCTTGCATTGAGCTTATTTGGCCTTTGCTTTACAACACTCATATTCAATGCCTAGCTTTGGAGTCTCCCTCCATGTGCTGTACCAGTTCAGCAAGCTCCTACTGCTGCTGCTTAAGCCTTTCCAGCCCATAACCTAGCCTTCGGCAGGGGGAGGAGCTAAAACTTGGGCAACAGCCCAGAAAGTTTCAAAATGACAATAATGTGCCACTGGAGGACACAGTGGAGACTGTGCTCAATGCACTCTTCACGGATGAGGCCATCCTGACCACTTGTCGCAGCGCAATTAGGACACCAAGAATAGTCAACCTTGTGAGAGTAATAGCACTCTCTGTGGGATTACTCGGATTGATCTACCACCGGCTTCGCAGTTGCTGACCAAAACGAATACGTGACTTAGGAGGACCAAAACGTGAGGAAGGGAACCCCCGTCAATGTTCTGGTCTGGGTGAAGGTGAGACCCCGAATCTGTCCTTGGAGGAGGCCGCCATGTTGCACTATCCTGTTTTTACGATGAATGTTTAAAGTGAAAACCCTTTGAGTGTTCATGATAACTGAAGGCTACGAAAGGTTCTCCTACATGCTTGAAAGGGAAAGGCTGAGGTGAAGGGTATCGAGCCGCAAGCTTATTTTCCATATTGCATATATTGGTACCTGTGTTATATCACGACTAGTGTGACTTACCATGGATAAATCATTGATATTGATTCACAGGCTCGTCCTACTTTATCGATAGATACAGCACATACATATTAAAGGTGTATTGTGTACAAGTTGTAGACAATTATTCCCATTTCTATTGTCAGCTATAGAATGTTGTTGTAGCAAAGCTACATACACACCTTTTTTTATACCGAGTGTTGGGTTGGTTGAGGAGTTGCTGTGGATTTATGAATGGCTCTTACAACTCTCAGCATCACACTCGGGTGTGAAACAAGGTGGCTACTCATGTAACGTGACCATGAGTCAGGGTGTGAACCGCAAGTGCTGGCTCCTCCGCAAGTCGTCGGACAGCAGCGACGGCACGAGCCTCTCGCAACAGCATGTAAGAGCTCATTTGCGATCTTTGAAATGTCTAATCATGATCCGTGTTCGACACTCTGACGCTCGGACAGCAAAACTGTAGTGTGCGAGAGACAAAACTGACACTGACAGCTGAGGCAGCCCTTCTCACACACTCATACACACGCCTGCTGCTGGTGGCTAGCCGCCACCGTTAGCATTCGCTAGCCTTCTCTCGGGGAGTGAGCTAGCCCTTTTCAAACGCCTCACACAGGGTCACTCACCTCCCCATATGCCGAGTTTCAGCTGCGAGCTGTCGAGGTTGACCACGTAGTCCCCTAAATAGCGGTTGAGGATGTCGACCACCAAGCTTTCGAAGACCATTTTGGCGTCTGTTTCATCTGACTGTCACCATGTTTACATTCTGACTGCTCCTCCTGCTTCTGATACACTGCCCCGGACGTCAGATCAGGACGTTTTGCGGTGGGCGGAGTTATGACGTCACACAGGTCTTGCTGTACGATTACAGCAGTCATGAGGAGACGTCGCTATGTCGTAAAGAACTTCCGGCAAAACCTTTGCGTTTTTATACACGAAAAATATTGATCAAACTTTTGTTTGGCATTGGAGGAATGAGGTAAGATTTCTGTCATTTTTCTTACTTTAAAAAAATATTTTAAAACAATTACACACTGACATTTTCATGAGTTTATAATGACTTAAATGAGCACATTAATGTATATTTACAAGAGGAGCGGGTCCTCTCTATGGAGGCTGCCATGTTTTTTACAGTAGTAAATGTGGACGTACTAAACATCGTTTGAGTTTTAATGACAACTGACGTCTACCATAGGTTCTCCTGCATGCACAGGAGGGTGAGGGTGAGGTGATGGATACAACGTGAAACTTCACCTCTAGAGGTCACCAAATCTTATACACTGAACCTATAAAGAATTTTAAAATCAATATTGATTTGTAAACTTGACATACAAATGTCAAAATTATTCACATTTCTAAATTACAATACATTTTAATTGAACTCTTACAAAAACAACAGAGCATACATATATTAACCAGTTATTCTTAATTGTTGATTGGTGTGTAGATGAATCAATGGATGGATGGATAGATAGAGATATCTAGGTCTTGGCCCAAAAGGAAATAAACAAATAATAAATAAAATACACAAGTGAGATTTGATAAACCAAATGCTCTGTTCACTATATAACAAAATAATTTTAAAAAAAACTTTATGATCAAAACTACAAGTACAACAAAAAAAACATTGCACATTAGAATAAACAGTAGGTAGTTGCAGCTTTACTTACAACTTCACCTTCAGATGTCACTCAAACACTGAACATCTGAATCAAAACATGGTCAGTGAACTTTTTGGCGAAATGGAATCTATCCAATGGAATCTATTCTTGCACCTTCTTACTGAGATGAAGTAGCTGAGACAGAGGTTTGGTGATGACCCCGATCACCGTGCCCCTCCTCCTCAGCGTTCCGGCAGCAGGTTTATCCACCACTTTCAACCTGAGCTGCAGCTCCAGCAGATCCTGTCGGCTCAGCTCTGTGAAGAAGAAGTCCTCATTGAACACAGGGCTGCTGCTGTTCCTGATGGTGGCGCTCCTCTGCTGCTGCAGCTTCCCCGGGGTCAGACACACATTGACCGCACAGTTCAGGCTCCTGTCGTCCTGCAGGCCCTCCACCGACACCACCCGCACCCTGACGGTGGAGAGCGACGAGAAGGTGTTGGTGGAGAAGCTGGTGCTTTGGGCGGAGAGGCGCACTTTACCGCGGCCCTGCAGGGGCAGCACGTGCTCACGCTGAAACCTCCCTTGGCACTGCAGGACATCCAGGGGGAAGAGGACGGGAGGGGCCAGGGTGAGGGAGCTTCCCAGTGATCTGGCAGAAGTCTGAACGCTCAAAGAGCCACTTGGCAACATCCCCCCGTCGTCCTTGCCGTCGTTCAGCAAAGGGCACGACGTCGCTCCTCTGAGGCGTCCGTGGCCCGGATGGACGTGGAGGGAGGATCTGGCAGCGTAGGGGGAACTGAGGGGCGAGGAGTCGCTGGAAGAAGGTGTCTCACTCTCGGCGCTTCCCGACTCCGACGGGCTCATGCATGAAAAGTTGGGGAAGGAGCCCGGCGACGTTTTCTTGGGCAGGTTTGTTGGTTCCTTTGTTGCCGTGGGAGCCCGTCTGTCAAGCACGTAGGCAGGCAACTTGGAGTGGAACAAAGACTCCTTCCTCCGCGTGTTGGGGCTCTCGTATATCCCGGCCAGACCGTAGCCCTCTGCGGAAAATGGCAAAGGCTTCTTAGGGGCCTTCAGACTCAGCGGTGCGTCTCCGCCGCTCGTCTTCACCTCTGCGTCGGAGCAGGTGCTGCTCCTCGGCGGCAGGTTGTGTCTGAGCAGGTGAGGCAGGGCTGACTCCGAGTGCCTCTTGCAGAGCCGCGGGGGCAGACAGAATTCTGGGATGTTGTCTGGCGTGAGGACGTTGTTGTGCAGACTGTGAGAGAGGTTGGTCCACGAGGAGACGTCCTCCTCGCTCTTTGCCCAGTAACGGCCCACCTCCAGGGGAATGCTCTCCATGCTCTCCCTGATCTTCCCCAGGACCCACATTGTTTCCGGGTGAAGCGTCTCCAAAGCGTCTCCCTTTCAAACAAAAGGAATACAATACAGTTTCACACTCAGTAACATCCTTTTAGAGATGTAGTCTGTAAGATTTGGTGACATCTAGAGGTGAAGTTGCGTGCTGTCCATCACCTCACCCTCATCCCTCTGAGCAAGCAGGAGAACCTATGGGAGGTTCAGTTGTCATTAGAACTCATAAGATGTTTAGTACGTCCACTGTTACTACTGTAAAAACATGGCGGCCTCCATAGAGAGGAGCCACTCCTCATGTACATTTGTTAATGGACTCATTTAAAACGTAACGGAAACAAATAATACTTTTCGGTGATTATAAATTCAAGAAAATGTTAGTATGTAAATGTTTTGTAATATTTTTAGGAGTGACAAAAATCTTACACACTGCACCTTTAAAGGTCAGTTTTGTCAACAAAACAATTACATACCGACATTTTTATAATCACCTAAATGTATTATTTAATGTATATTTACAGGAGGAGCGGGTCCTCTCTACGACCATAGGTTCTCCTGCATGTTCAAAGGGGTGAGGTGATGGATACAACATGCAACTTCACCTCTAGATGTCACCAAATCTTACACACTGCACCTTTAAATCACTTATTTAAAGAGATGAAATATGCGCCGCTCACCTGTGGGGTCCTGACGTGTCTGTCACTGTGGATGGACCTGTGTGTGAGTATGTGTGTGTCTGTGCGATGGACGTCCCTGCGACACATTTTATAGGTGTGTGTGTGAAGCTCTGCAACACTGGCCCACCGCCCCCACATGCGTCATCACACACACACACACACACACACACACAACATGAACACACACCACAGACACCGAGCATCAAGAGGGGAACCATGTTCACTCATGTGTATTTAGTCGTGTTTAAAGTGTTTGCCGTCGGCGTTTCAGGAAGTTGAGACGTCTCCATCCATCCGTCCGTCATCCTCATGTACGTCACTCCTCCCCACACCCCTTCATCTGCCTTCCCTCCAACCATGCCATCATCCATTCATCCTCTAACCTCCTTCCCTTAACTGATCCACATCCCCTTGTCCTCCTCCTTCTTGTCCTTACCCTTATCCCACCATCCTTACACGTCCATGCACCCATATCCTGCATCCCTCCATCATCCATCCCTTCCCACTCAGTTTGAAAGTATGCCTGATGTGATTTCAATCACTATGGGACTAATCCACAGGATTAAATTGATCACGTGTCGCTGTCGTCATGATGACATCATTGTAATCAGCCTTTAAAGGGTCTGACCTCTCGTTCAAAGCCAGGAGCCCTCCAGGCCTGCACCCGGCGCCCGGCACCTCAAAGACCCATTGACCTTTTGACCGCAGGGGGTCCGGACGCAACACAGCTGACCTCTGCCTTCCACGGTGTGTTCATATGTAGGTCAAACCCAATCAGCTGCAGCCACGATCCGTCTCCCTTCTCCTGGGTTAATGAGTGAAATTTAAACGAATGAATGAATTCTGATAACGAATCTCTAATTTTAGAATCACATTTAATCAGTGGTTTTCATTCCAGTTTAGCAAGAAGAGGGGATTCTTGATACCCTCATCCCTTCATCCTCACCCCTCATCCATTCATCCTGCTGAACTCATCCTCATGCAAGTCCACATCCCTAAGAGCTTCTTGTCTCTTTTATCCCTGTTATCTATCATCACTCCATCATCCTCAAACCCTCATTCATTCACCTCCGACCCATTCATTCTGTCATACCCCACATCCTGCTGCCCCCATCCCAAATTCACATGAATTCATTTCACTTCCCTCATCCCTGCATCCCTTTTCTCATAACCCCTCATCCCTCTGTCCTACATCCTCCTTTCCTCATCCTTCTCATTGCCACCCTCATCCCTTCATCCTTACTCCTTCCCTCACCCTCTCCATATTTAGAAACCACATCAGCAAACATTGACATTTCATAAGAAGCGAGGAACTCCCTTCAAAGCAGTTGCATTACTAAACCACAAGAGGACGCACAAGCATCACTGTTGCTGATGCTTACAGACCCTAACCTCCATTTATCTTAGTCAAAACATTAATGGAACATAATTATAATCATGTGTAGTTTAATGAGGATTATAACAACAATAAAAGTGACAAGAGGAGAAATTAGTCTAATTTTTGTAAAGTGAGATGAGCACACACACACACACACACACAGACACGCACACACACAAATGCAGCCGCACTCAACACCTGCCCCGAGCTTCATTAAAATCTGATTGTTCTAATTAAACATTAAGTCAGAAAACAACATCCCTGTGTGTGTGTGTGTGTGTGTGTGTGTGTGTGTGTGTGTGTGTGTGTGAGAGAGAGAGAGAGAGAGAGAGAGAGAGAGAGACATGACAATGAACATGAAGATGCAGAGAGTACATTGGGGAGGAGTCAGGGGCCTCTGGAGCGCCCAGGGGTCAGGAGTGAAGATGGACTTTATTACAGCAATAAAAAGGCGGAGTGCTCTCAGTAATGGAGAGATAAATGATCGGGAGTCAGACCAGGACCTTGCCTTTAACCGCTGTCACAGTGGCAATTAACGCTAACGAGAGAACAGCACATTGTTGCCAAATGTTCTGCTAACGTCAAGTGCATTAGTGTTAAAATCCTCTGCTCCGGCACCACCATGATTTAAAATAATGATTGAGGACCTTTTTTTTTTTCCCTGGGCTTCATTTTGTTAATTCATTGAATAACATGTTAACTAATCAGCCCAAATGCTTTAAGTAAAACGGACCCAGTGTCTCATTTAGTTTAATTTAGTCGGACCCTCTCCAAAACGTACGAGTAAAGTGAATCAAGACGCCTGCAGGCATGCATCAAACTTTATCGAAGGACGTGCATTTCTTGAATTCAAACCTGCAGGTGACGCGTTGGATTTGATATGAGCAAAAACATGTCTGATGAAAGTGAAATCTTCTGCAGTCAGGGACAAAATGTCGAATAAACTTTGAATGAGTGACCAAAGCAGATATAACGACTTTGTGTTATGCAAAGAAAAGGCCTTTCAGACCTGCGTTTCCTGTTATTCCCAGAGTGCAGAGAGGCGTGACCCACTTCAGTTGATGATGTGGTACTTCCGGTTTCAGACAAAGTGAGTGTGAATCCAAAGTTGCCACTAATTTGCCCAAAATATCCCAAACAAACGTGGATCTTCTTTTGCAAATGTTGAGCTCAGTCAAGATTCCAGTCAGAAGAGACTTTGATCTATAATCACAAAGCTCAGAATATTAAAAGTCTTTGGTGTTTGAGTTGTCAAACTCATTCTAGTCCAGGTGGGCCGGACCAGTAAAATCACAGTATAACACGGCTACATCATTCACTCACATCAAACCAGACACACACACACACACACACACACACACACACACTACTCTTCCACTTCTTCTCTCCATTCTGACCGGCACCAGCTCCCCCTTGTGTCCCGGCATTGTAAGTGCAGGTCAATAAAACAATACCTCTTCTCAGTCCTTTTTACACTTTGCCAAATCATCCCGGGGTGTTAAACACCAGAACCGGCCAGAGGGTTCAATCTGGCCCGCGAGCCATATGTTTGACACCCTGGCCAAACAAGTCTTTGGTCCGGAAACTGGTTGTGGTTGAAGAGGCCACTTAAAGCAGGATACTGTGGTTCACACTATGACAGATGACTGTGAGACAGAGGAGGTCTAACATTTGACAGCCACCGCGTGATTGGCAGGATGAGATTGGGGACACAATCTGATTGGCTGATGATCATGTGCCACAATCAAGACAGACGGAACTGGGCCTGATGAAGTATGGGTCCATCTGGTTGATTCAACACTGAGCCACAAGTGGTACAGGACAAATCCACAGCCCCCCTGTGGTTGAAATGTGGCATTACAATGGATTAGTTGTTGCCTTGATTGGAAAAAACAAGAGCAGGACCCACCCAAGTACCATCACTCCATGTGGTATGTGGCGTATATGAAGTAAATATAACAAAAGAATGATTTTATATTACAATATAAAATCATTCAATACCATAAGAAAGACCTGATGACATGAATATCATTCAAAAGCATTTTTAGGCTGAGACCGTATTGGTCTGTTTTATCATCTTAATTTGAATATTTTGTTATAAGGGATGTCAGAACCAAACAAGTCCCGTCTAAAAGAGTCTAGGGGGTTTTAACAAGCCAAATCTTTGCGAAAAGATTCCCTCTGTAACTCTGCCAATTATCATGTTTTGACATTGCGCGATGAGATTTCAAATTCCAAGTGCAAACTTTCAGCAGCGAGAGAGCTGATGATACACTTTGCTAATTCCTTCTTCACTTTAATCTCTATTATTGAGCCTGCAAATGAGCCTATATGGGCAGCAATTCTCTCACAAAGCACTTGACCTCCTGTAAAATCGCTGAAGTTTTTTGGCGGCGGCAGCGGCGGCCAACTTCTTTGTCTGAACTCCCCGCAGAAAGTGGGACGTCGGGGAAGTCGGAGAGGAGAAACGGCGGGAAGCGGGCCAGCTCGGCTGAACCACTGACCCGTTTTCAGTTGATAATAAAATGTAATCATGGCTAATAAGGTGCTATAATTTGGGCCAATAAAGACGGATGGCAGATTGAAGATGGTGCGAGTTGCGTCAGAGGACCTTCCTTTGAGGACGGTGCAGAGACAATACACTCCAGCTCCTGGGGGGCCAGATACGGTGTGACCCCCACATCGGTGAATCATTGTTTAATTATCCAGAAGGAGGCGAAGGGGAAAGGCAGGGGGAGAAGGGGGGAGCTGAGTGAGGCGGAGAAGGGATGGGGAGAGTAACAGGAGTGGGTGTCCGACAGGTCCGGGTGATGTGAACATGGTGGAAACAAGAATGATGAAGGGTGGTGGAAGTTATGGCGAGTAGAGAGAAGAGTTACAGCGAGAAGCAGGGGGGGGTCCGGAGTGACCTGTGGTTAATGGGGCTCTCTCTCTCTCTCTCTCTCTCTCTGTCTCCTGACAGCTTCTCCCTGTCCCCAGGCCGCATGCCAATATGCTAATGCCCCTCAGATGGCCTTTTCATTGGCCGACGCTCACTCCCGCTGACATGCGCCAGATGACTGTCTCCTCATCCCGCTATTAAAGACCACGGGCGCGAACGTGGCCGAGGTGACCATTTACCCGGACCGGAGCAGAGGAGGCCGTATGTCGGCTGCCTGATCACAGTGAATCACGCACCGCACCGCGGCCGCACCACTGCAGCCAGTGCAGCTGTGGATACAGCATCGGTCGTGGTTGTTGGCGTCCACAACGGCACGCAACCAGGAGTCTAAAGTGGAGAGGCGGCAAATATCCCGCTCAAAACGGCTGTGCCCTCGAGCCAAGCCCACGTGGTCAACCAGAGCTCTACGCGCCGTCAACGTGGCTCTGAGAAAAGTAGCCCTGCACCTGCACCTCGTCAACAACAACAACAACAACTGGATAAATGAATGTCAGGACGAACAAAGAAGTATTTGCTCAGAGATACGTGCACTGAATTGAATACCATTCAGGAGCAGATGCAGGGATGCATCCTGGATCGTCTCTGGGTTTTAGAAAACGATATATGACATATTCCAGGAGAAAACGTTCAATCCATCCGGTTTCAATATTAACGAGCAAAGATCAACTCATGAAAGTCAAATTGTCACATCATCATCTCTCATGCACTCTGTGGATAAGGGAAACATGAGATTACAATTGTTTTCATTAGTAGAATAGTACTATTCTTCATATAATTATTATTTCACCTTTGACAAATTTGAAGGTGTGATGTTGAATCTTTGGGTCGACCAATTTTTTTTCCAGGTCCAAAATGAATTTTTAGTAGAATTGATAATAGCACGTTTCAATTAATTCATCAGTGATTATTAAAAGAACCACATCTAAGAAAGAAATCAAAGATCTGAACATCTGCAATACCAATGACCATTTGACAAACGATGTCACTTAACTGATTTTAAATCACAAATGAAGTATCTTTGGTATTATTTCATTATGGCAGACACCAGCTGCCACACAGTAAACCACACATGTGAGTTGGTCAATCTGTTCTTAAAGGTACAGACTGTAGGGCTTAGAGACCTCTAGTGGTGGAAACCTCTCACCCCTCCCTTCTGAGCACGTGAGAGAACCAGCGGTAGCCAGCAGTTAGTATTAAAACACACAAGTTATTGAGTGTGTCAATGAGGACCTCCTCTCATGTATCATGTTCAGAAAAGAGTCACGACAAATGACAATTTATAGGTAAATATACACCAATAAAAATATCTTCAGAATTATTTTACATTACATTTCTGCCAGGTTATGTCATAATTAATTATCTGTTCTAATGTCTTTCTTTCTTTCCGTTTGTCAAATGTTCATTTCCACTAATCTTCTTCTCCCTCTCGCCCGTCTGTCCAGAATCTACAAATCCCAAAACCAGCTGATGCATTTTAACTTTCAATAACGTCAGTTATATGACGTTAACTTCACCGACAGATGTTAGCAAAAGTGTTCATCAAAGTTAACATTTGATGATGTGTAGTTTTAAGGCCTCCATGAATTATTGAAACAACATCACTCCTGCTTCTTAATAGCCACTGCAGCTGTGATAGAAGGAAGAAACCGTGTGAGGCAATTACATGTTTAAATAAACTGGACAAACGTCTCTTATCTGACGGTACATTGAATAAAAGACTCATCTCTGCCACAAAGAATAATATTGAAGGTTGTTCATGTGTGTGTGTGTGTGTGTGTGTGTGTGTGTGTGTGTGTGTGTGTGTGTGTGTGTGTGTGTGTGTAAATGGCAGATCAGATCTATGAATTAAGCTGCTCATTATGATGGCCTGCTCTTGCTGGTCATTAAGAGAAACGCATGTAGAATTTGCCACCCTGGCCCCTATGAAGTGTGGGTAATTACCACTAATGTATCATCATCTATTCACCAGCGCTGCATTTCCTTTCTGAGGGCTGACAGTGGAACACCTCTGACCCAGATGTTTTATTCATCTTTAAAGAGTCCTCCTATTCATTTCAAACTCGTATTTCACATGATGAACCACGAGCTCCCTCATATTAGCGTCCTGTTCTCTTTTTGAAGACGTTGTGATATTAGATTCTAATATTCAAATCAATCGCCATCATGAGCTGTTTGTTGGAAAAGCAACTTATTGTCCTTCGGGGCAATAAGAGATTTCCACATTGGTGACACAGAGAGATGTTTTCAGCATATTATTTATGAGTTGTCGTGCACTGTAAAATCTCTAATGACTAAACAAACAGATTTTTCACATAAGCTGCTGCTGCTGAGTCATTAGTCGAGCTGCACTGACAGATTTGAAACTCATCATTAACTTTGTTATTACTTCAAGAGGAATAGTAATTGCACTGACAAGTGTAATTGCTTTGAAACAACGCAATGCAAAAGATGTGTTCATGAAATTTTTCCCTGTGTATTTCATTTTTTAAATCATTATTGCAAGATATTTTAGTGCTCTTAAATTTTCACAACTTAAATTAGTCGAAGAGTGAACATAAAAACTGAAAGAATTAGATTTAATCAGAACTAATTGATAAGCAATCTATCATAATTATGCACGTTTGTGTATTTATATTATTGCTGAAAGTCCAAATGTTAAGGTATAAGCCTGATGCCTCCTCAGTTTTGAAATAAAATGACACCACAATGGGAAAATAGTGCACACGACTTATAGTATTGTGTGATCAAACACAGCCATGAACCCTGTGCACCAACAAGTGAAGAATACGTACGATTTGAATGTTATTATTCCAAAAAGCTGCAGCGTCTGACTAATAATATCATACCGGCTTTTAAAAGGTGCGACACAACCAGAAAAGTGTCCGTCCTTTGAAACACTAACCTGCACACGCACCTCTCATTGCCCATGTGCACTGAACACATGTGCACGTTAGGAGACATCATGTGACATTATGATTCCAGAGGCATCAAACTCCTGTGTTGTGAAGACAGAGGATCATGGAGGGTAATAATGGCTGCATTATTACTCCTCTTATTGTGTCTTAATTAGTGGCATTTAATTATACACTAATGCAGTGACGGCTATTAAAGACAGTGGGGCCTGCTGATTGGGGAATTAAGACGGGGCCGCACACACACACACACACACACACACACACACACACACACACACACACACACACACACACACACACACACACACACACACACACACACACACCTGTCCTGTATGGAGACAACATGTATCACATACACCCTGAAGTCCACATGGGGGTCACGTCATGATGCACTTGTGGAAAATGAAAAATGATTTTTCTTGGTACAGATCACTAAGAATTATATTTCTATACTTTCTATAGTTTATTTTAATTATGTAAATCAACATGTCATATTAAAATGTTGAGGCCAAGGGAATAAAACAATTGCACCATCATGCTTTGTCCTAATCGTTATTCATTTCCTTTATACGATCAATTTGAAATAATAGTTCTAAATTCATTTTTTATGGGGACATGCTTTAGATTCAAATATGTTTAATTCATTATTGACTAATTCAATTAATTAACCAAATTGTTTAAGTTTGTCACATACTACTTATTAATTATCCTTCATGCACATTAAAATATTAAATTAACCAATAACTTGCTATTCCTAAAAAATGATGAATAATAATGGAAATAAAAGATGGATATAAATAATGCATTTCATAGAGAGCAGTCAGTATGCTAAACAGTCATGTGCAAATGTCCTGTTCTAGACAGTGCATTTGGCTTCATATAGTGACTAATATTTAATATTTAAATTGATATTTTTATGACGCAAAAATGTCCCAAATACACGCTCAAACCGAGTTGTTTGAAATCTAATAAATGATCCAATCCTAAAATCCAACAATTCCTGAGTTTAATTGATTGTGTTTCCACCTTCATCAGTGAGAAATGTGAGGACGTTCAATTTGACAGAAACACTGAAATAACTCCAACACCAGAGAGAAATTCTGTTTTAAGTTCTTTATAAATATCTTCAGATAAATAGTGTTATAATACAAGCATAACATTTTCAATGCACTGATAAGTAACACACAAAAAGTGCAACAGGCCCAATTATAAACACAAAGGCCTCCTATATGTGTCTTTAGTGGAAAGGCCTTGTCATTGATTGAAATAAGAAATGAACAGAATAAGAGCAAAAGATAATAACAATATTAATATCAACTGTTGTTTTGCATTGAAAGATCATTTTAGACTCCAAAATCAAATCTTTCTTTGGGTTCAGCCTCTCTCACTAATCTGATTGTATTTACCAGAGTCACGTGACACTGTGTGGTAAATGCCCTCAACACTTTGTGCAAATAAACGATGATTTGTAATCTACTGAAAACTTCATGACAGGGTACAGTTACTTTTTTTTTTTTTTTCAACCCACATGTGTCCTGCAGCTGCACAGACACTCACTGTCCCTCCTCTGTGTTACCTGCCAGACATGGACGCATGTGCCCGGTTAGGACAGCAGGAGAGCCGGGTGGAGGTGGTTCCCTTTGCCCTCCAGGAGATCGCCCTTCTCCATCACCGAGGCCGGGGAGCAGAGCTGTGCGGAGCCGGTCTGCAGCCCGGTCAGGCCCGGCACGGGCCCCAGCGACGGGGTGGGCTTGATGGGCACGGGCACCGCGGGCAGAGTTTGCCCGCTGGCGTTGTGGTACAGGCCCTTGGCGGACACGCTGAAGGGCGAGTACTCGGAGGACGCGGGCATGGACACGCCACCCATGGACTCCGACAGCATCCCCACGTGCGGCCACATGGAGTTGACCACGCTGCTGAGCTGCGGAGGCACCGGGTAACCCAGGTGGTGCATGACGGAGGTGAGGGGGAGCCCGCTGGCCATCACGCCCTTGTAGTCCCGGCCTATGATGTTCTCGATGGCGAACGGGTGTTTGAAGCCGCCGGGCTGCGCGCACGCCAGCCCCCCGTAGCTTTGGAAGTGAGGCAGCCGACCCACGGCGCTCGCCGGCCCGGCTGCCGGGTCGTGCTGGCCGGAGCCTGCGCCCAGTTTGCCGTTGGGGTGGTGATGGTGGTGGTGGTGGTGATGGAAGTAGTGCATCATCGGCGAGCTCTTGCAGGCCATGTGCTCAGCGCGCAGCACCTTGAAGCGCTTCCGTCTCCGCAGGAAACTGCCGTTCTCGAACATGTCGCCGCAGTCCGGGTGCAGAGCCCAGAAACTGCCCTTCCCCGGCTGGTCGGGCCGCCGCGGGATCTTGATGAAGCAGTCGTTGAAGGAGAGGTTGTGTCGCAGGGAGTTCTGCCACCTCTGGGTGTTCTCTCGGTAATACGGGAACCTGTCCATGATGAACTTGTAGATGTCGCTGAGAGGCAGCATCTTCTCGGCAGAGTTCTGGATCGCCATGGCTGTCAGGGAGATGTAGGAGTACGGAGGCTTCTGGTCGCTGTACGAGCTCTTCCCAGGACGAGGCATGACTGGTAAAAGTTATTTGTTTATAAATGTGAAAAAAAAAGAAAAAAAAAAGAAAGAAAGAAAAAAAGAAAGTCTTCAAAGTTCAATTCTAGAGCTGGCTCTGCGCATCAGTCGCCATCTGATGCTCCAAAGTTTTGAAGCATCGGATCATAAGCTGCGTAAACTGTGTCCCTCGGGTGCAGGGTGACAGTGCAGCCCCAGGGGCCCCGCGGCTGTTGGATAAGGTCCCTGAGACGCTGCTGCATCCGAAGCGAGGCGACTCCTGCGCGGCTCCGCACCGAATGAGGCTCCTGGCACCGTGCGTAAAAGTCAGGGTCCGTGCGTAAAAGTCAGGGTCCGTGCGTAAAAGTCAGGGTCCGTGCGTAAAAAGTTGAGGGGGGTCTTCTTGGTTGGCCCCTGGCTCCGTGACGGCTGAGAGGGGAAGTGAGGGGCCACCGGTCTGCTGTGTCGACTGTAGATGAGTGTGCGGGGCTCCTCTCCTCTCCTCTTTCTCTTGTGTGATGATCCCACTCACCGAGCGCCGTTTTTGTAAAGACCCCCGCAGGTCGCAGCCTGTGTTATCTATTATCCAGACACTTAGGGGACACGTCAGGGGGGAGAGCAGAGGGCCACGTGTGTGTGTGGGAGGGAGAGAGGGAGAGGGAGCGAGAGAGAAAGAGAAAGA
>JAFBJT010107945.1:21883-43248 GCA_016785325.1 Chascanopsetta lugubris | reverse complement strand
AATAAAAATGCGGGGGGGGTGGTGCCATCAGCAGATGCGTTCACATCTCTTGATCCAGTACACTGACTGTGTTCAGACTATGCATTTCTCCCGACCCTGACCTTTGACCTTTCTCCTTCTTTTGATTGGCACGTCACGTGTCACGGGACCAGGTATCATCTCGGGTTTGAGTCTGCCAGCGTGGGCCTGGTTGGGTGTGTGGACGCCATGTTGGCTCTGGAGCTGCACCCGAGGTAAATAAACAGTGAAGGGTTGAATGTACACAAATAAACACGCTCTTCGTTAAATGTGCTTGACTGCACTTTTCAGACTTTGCAAACAATAAATCATGTCTTGCTTTACGCGCAATCATCAGTGCGCAACTCCTCTGCTCTCAATTAGAGAGAGAGAGAGAGAGAGAGAGAGAGAGAGAGAGAGAGAGAGAGAGAGAGAGAGAGAGAGAGAGAGAGAGAGAGAGCTGTTGATTAATTGCTGTGAGGGGAGTCCGGCGGCTGTCTGTCTGTCTGTTCAAACACTCTCCGGTGAATCCTACAAGGATGTAAACAAACTCCGGGTCCCGTTCAGCGGCAGAACAACACAAGCTGCTCCCCCTCTCTCTCTCTCTCTCTCTCTCTCTCTCTCTCTCTCTCTCTCTCTCTCTCTCTCTGGCCAGGTGTCACCACGGGCTCCTTGACGGCTCCGTGTCTACCCCCGGTTTGCCCCCGCGGGCCCCCGAATACATTACAATAATTAAGTCTTCCGTGATTTAGCCTCCTCGGAGAGAAGTCCAACAATGTAATTAAGCGCAGGCTCAACTGTATTAGTTATGAATATTCAAACCCGTGTCAATTCATTAGCCGGCGGATCTCTCTCCCGTTAGGTCTCGGTCCTTCGAAGCCACTCCAAAGGTCAAGTGTGTCGACGGTGAGCATATTTTAAAGACATCTAGGAGGAGGAACATTTCCTTCGCAGCCACTTGTTATTGTTTATGGGTTTGTTTTGTTCTTTGTTTTTTTTTCTATAATCGTTTTTCCTGAAAAATGAGTTTGGAAACTCTGGGGCCCTCGGAGGCCAACGCTGTGGTAAAAACACCGTCTTTAAACGCGCGGGAAAGATCAATATTAAATGTGTGTTCGCAGAGGGGCCGTTAAATAGACACCGCAGCTGATCTGCATAACAAAATTAATTAGGTGGTCGACGCCTGCACCAACTCCTGGACAAATAACTAGTTGTAAAGCGCACCTTCTGGGCATACGGAACATATGCTGGAATTATCCTTAATTGACTAATTACATAAATTACTCATTAAGTTTACAGCACATCAATTATAAAAGATGTATCAATTAATTTTGCATAAATTACAAGCGGCACGCTGCACGGGGAGGGAGGCGCTGGGAATGAGGGTCGCCAGAAGGGGGTCTGCTCCAAGGTGGAGCCCGTGTGTGTGTGTGTGTGTGTGTGTGTGTGTGTGTGTGTGTGTGTGTGTGTGTGTGTGTGTGTGTGTTGTGTGTGTGTGTGTGTCGGTCGTCTGTTTGTTTCCTGTCTCTAATAATTATTTGTTCAGCTTAAGGGCAAAGATATTCTTTCTGTGCCTGCCACTCGCAAAGGGAAAGTGTGGGGGTAAAATGGCAATTACACTAATAATAATAATCTTAAAGAGCTCTCTCCAAGTCATAAGGGGCGCATCGTCGCGGAGAGAGCCATTAAAATCAATTAGCAGGGCCCATTGTTTTCAATGGGAAATTAAACCAGTGTAGGACTGTGGAGTATCAGCCTTGGTGTGTGTGTATGTGTGTGTGTGTGTGTGTGTGTGTGTGTGTAATAGGGAATCATTTAGAGGGAAAATATAGGACACATATTTTACTTTTTTCCCATAAAAGAGGTGTGAATGTGTGTGTGTGTGTGTGTGTGCCTGTTATCTTCAACACCATATATACAGTTATCATTATCTGTAATCAGAGTCAAACCTGCAGATATTAATATTTCAGTGAAAGTCTCCAAACTTCCAAAACAGACTCAGAATTGAAACTTATCTAAATGCAAAATTGCATAATAGTTTCTAAAAGATCCAAAGTTTAAATTTTTCAATGGAGCATTTTAAATTATATGTCACCTTGACATTCTTGGACCTCCAATACTGAATCAGATGTATGTACACAGCCTTTGCCCCCCCCCCCCCCTCTTGTCGTTAAAGGTGCTGTGTGTAAGAATTCAGTAAATTGTTGTTTTTATGCGTGTATAATCACCTGAATATAGTATCTTCACATTACCCCCAAATGAGCCCTTTAATGTATATTGACATCAGGCACGGGTCCTCTGTTTGGGGGTCGCCATGTTTTTACAGTATCCCAGAGCGAACGTACTAAACATCCTCTGAGATTTAGAACTGGGGACTACCATAGATTCTCCTGCACAATCAGAAGGGAAGGGTGAGGTGAAGGATACAACATGAGAACTAACTAAACTTAAAACCATAGACTGTATATGAGGTTAGAACCTGAAGGAAATGGAAGAGGTTAAAGGTTAAGTGTGTAAGATTGAGGTTAAATTAAACATAAAAACTGTAGTACAGCCTGTTTTAAGAGCATATGTCATAAACGGAGGAATTGTAATATTCATTCCCCTCAATCGAGTCCCTTATATTAATATCAGGGGCCAGTCCTCCCTATGTAAGCTGCCATGTTTTTACATGGGTCCGTAATGGTCAGACTTAATAAGATATACTACTTGATAAGAGCAGGCTGACGTAAGATCTCCGATAGGCTTTCAAAGGAAGGATGAAGTGAGTGGTGTTTAACTTCAACCATTACATGTCCCTAAAATCCTACACACTGTATCTTTAAAGCTACTATTTGTAGTTTTGACAAAGTACAACTTAACATCAGCAGATGGCAGTATTGTGCAAGAACGATTATGTCATGTCATGTCATCTTCAATCCAGGTTTCTGGGTCACAGGGTATTTCTACCAGTGCACATACTTAGGGCCATTGGGGGTGCCAGTGACACTGCAGGAGGGTCCAAGTGGGATTCAAACCAGTGACCTTTGCCTCCAAAGGCAACTGCTCTTAACCACTGATCCACTGCCACCGCTAGAATGTTTATGTATTCCAACCAAGGAAAAAAAGATATGATCACTTCAAATGATTTGCATTAACAGGTACACATCTGTAAATAACTGCTGTGAAGGACTTAGACTGTGTGGTCACATGACCCGTGGTACCGTTGTTTCTGGTGACCACTGTGTTTCCTTAGATGTTAGTACATCTTTACTACACCTAATTTCCCTTCAGGATCAATAAAGTCAACACTGGGACACTACTGTATAAATCTGCACAACTTCCAGTCCTGCCATAAAAATAAAAGCCTCATTAGAGAATTGATTTTGTCGACCAGAAAGAAGAGAGGGGGCGTTTACTTTGGGACGGGCACAACTGCTGTAGTTCCATTAATATCTGCAACTGAGAAACAAGTGAACTCATGTGGTAAGAAAGTGATATTAGCAAATACAATGTCTTTCTTTGCGCACGCACACGCACACACACACTCAATGACTGATAGGGCTGTGCTATTCCCTACATTATTTTATTCAACATAACATACATGACATTTTTATGTAATTATTATCATTTATTTTGATATTTTTACATTACATACAACATTTTATTTCACTTTATTTTGGTTTTCATTTTGTATTCCTGTTTTTAATTCTTATTGCACCCACACCATGTGGACTGGTGCTTCTTGTGCGCAGCATTTCTTTGCAATGTCGACCCTGTGTTAACTTATGAACTTGAACACAAATGCTATCTTTAGCTCATTTGTTAATTTTGTGATAGTAAAAAAAACTTTTACTTAAAGTGAGCCTAGACGGTACTTTTGACAGTACAGATTAGACCTTACTACAATCCTCCACCCCAAGAGACAATGCTGAGCCCCATCCCTCCCTCTTTCTTTCTGTCTCTCTCTCTCACTCGCTCGCGCACAAAAACACAAACGCGCACACACTCACACAGACTCTCCTCTAAAAATAAAAATAAAATCATCGATAGAGATTTTCATTTTGAAGCTTGTGACTGGAAGTTGTATTGATTTTTGACTCTGGGCCGTCAGTGACAGTGCACTAACTCAGCTTCCATTAGGACCAGACTATCACCGTCCTTACCACAAATGTGAAACCACAACATCTCTAAGAGATGCTCATGTTGCACACTGCAGTCAAACTACACTGCAGCAGGCACAGGAATGGGCTATGCTGTCCAGTCTGCTGTTGTTTTGCCAAACAGACTCCATCCATGTCACTTCTGTTACTCATGTCAGAGTCATAATGCCAGATGAATCCTAAGAGCTCATTGGTGGGTTTTTATTAAGTCATTGACTGGAAATCTGTTGAGCACCAAGAAGTGCTGCTTTAGAATTAGTTTGTGTGAATCTTGCATGGAGCATCTCCAAAATGAAGAGGTATCATCACAGACTGCTGCAACCATGAGGTCTGAGAGTATTTAGCTGGGCGTAGTATTTGGCCCCAGGGGCTCATGGGACAAAATCTTCTCATGGTGGGGGGAAAGAGGGAGTGAGGGAGAGAGAGAGAGAGAGAGAGAGAGAGAGAGAGAGAGAGAGAGAGAGAGAGAGAGAGAGAGAGAGAGAGAGAGAGAGGGAAGGAGGGAGAGAGCCGAGAGAGAGAAAAGACACTTGTGAGATAGTACACCGACCCAGTGATAAATGCCCTGTCCATTTTAAATATTAAAGTTTCAGAGCTGGCAACTCTCCATTTTGTGTGTGTCTGTGTGTCACAGAGAGAGAGAGAGAGGGGGGGGGGAGAGAGAGAGAGGACCCTAAACCCTGACTTTGTCAGGCCCGGAGACAAGCAGCAATGAGGGAAAACCTCATTGGTAGTGGTTATGATTTGGGTGAGTAATGAATTGTGGGGAGTTAAAGTGAATGGACATCAATGGCTGTAGGATTCATTGTGCCGGCTGCAGCCAGGCTAAGGGGCGAGGGAGAGCATCTAGGATCTTAAAAGAGGACCAGTTGTCCTCCTCGTGGGGACCAGAGCCTGGTCCTAATGAGGCAAAATGATATTTCTAAGGTCTAGGTTGAGGATAGGGGCAATATTGGGACATGGTGAGGTTAAGGTCAGGGTTAGGGTGAGGGTGAGTTGGCCATGGTTACCAAAACAGATGGAAATCAATGTGAATAATAAGAGGACAGCTGCAAGAATCTGATATAATAACCATATAATAATAAGTGATATTTTTAATGTGTACAATATGATTTTAAAGATTGTTGTTTGTATTATTTATTATGAGCCATTAATATTTAAACCAGTAGTAGTTTTCCTCGATGGAGGCTGCCATGTTGCCCAGAATGATCCTCCTCTCCTCCTACATGCATGGAATGGTGAGTGGTCAGGGACAACTTAACCTCCAGTCACTAAATCCGACACACTGCACCTTTAAGGAGGGGGCATCCTGTCACATGGTAGACGCAGACACACATGACGCACTGTGATAGTGACTGTGGCTGATCACAGCGTGGAAAAATGTAAAGAATGTGGCATTTACGTCCTCGCTATGGAAACTGCCGTGTTGCAGCACCACGTAGATCAGAGGGGAGAAGGTGAACACAGTTTTTTTGAATGAAAACCGGGGGCAGCCATATGTTCTCATGCTAAGAGGGGGAGGGGGAGGTGATAGGTATATTCAGCTGCAACATGCACCATCACCTCCTGATCGCTAAATCCTACACACTGCACCTTTGAGACGGATGCATTCCATTGCACATGCACCTATGCATGATGCACGGCGATTCTGGCTCCGATTTTTGATCCGGCAAAATCTGCACAATCGTGATAACACAATCTGCTCGTTATGCTCAGAGGCCACCATGATTTACAGTAGCCCATAATGGACAAACTAAACCCCTATTGAGGCTTATTGACACCTGAAACCTGCTACAGGTTCCCCTCCTGCACGCTTGGAAGGGGAGGGTGAGGTGAGTGGTATCCAGCTGCAACATGCAAATTCGCCTCCAGATGTCACTAAATCCTAATCACCGAATGCACCTATGACGAGGGTACACACCGTCATGCACATGCAGACACATGCCGGCATGGTGCACTGCGATCCTGCCGCTGATTAAGATCGTATTGCGGCAAAATGTGCGCAAATCCATTAAGAGAACGCGCAGCAGCGAACGCGTGCACGTGCAGGGGATCGATACTGGAGGCAGCAGCTGGTGAGCTGGTTTGTTTCCCATTCACTGTTACTACTCCGCTGTTTTCACGAACGGCCGGTGCAACCAACAGGACAGCAGGTGTGTGCATGTGTGTGCACGCGCGTGTAGAGGGGTAAGGAAGGTGTGTGTGTGTGTGGGGGGAGGGGAAGGGGGGGCGCGGGCGAGTGGGGGGGGGGGGGGATCCATACCGCAGGGAGCGCGGCTGAATCACCGAGCGCGCCTCCGCCGGTCGGATCTCCTCACTCCTTCCGGCCGTCACACCCACTGCTGGGTGTGTGCTGGTGTGGGCTCACCCCGGAGAGGAGGAGGAGGAGGGGGGAAGAGGAGGAGGAGGAGGAGGACCGACGGTACACGCAGCAGCAGAGTGGTGCAGTGCGAGCGCAGCGGGGGACTCGAGCGCGGAGAGAAAACACACACATACATACACACACACACACACACACAATCACACGCACGCACACACACACTCTCTCCTTCACATACACACAGACACATCAACGGCCTTATCATTAGACCTAAACTGGGTCTATGGAGAAATCTGCGGCGGCACCGTAGCGACGCAGCAGGCCGTCATGGAGGAGTATCTGCGGCGGGTCCAGCAGTGCAGACTCGGGGTGAGTTGACAGCAGGTTGTGGGTGTAAATGAATGGGCAGGGGGGGAGGGTGTGTGTGTGTGTGTGTGGGGGGGGGGGTCTGCGGTCCTGTTGCTGCCGGGAGGGGGGGGGTTCTGCGGTCCTGTTGCTGCAAAAAATAAGAACCGTGCACGCCTCCTCGAGCACCTGTAGATCGACATCAGGAGTGGAGAGGAAGGAAGCAAGGAAGGAAGCAAGGAAGGAAGCAAGGAAGGAGAGAAGGCGTGTTGCTTCTGCCCCTTTATAATTGAGCTGTTTGTGTTAGCAGAAAACATCATAGTGTGAATTTGAATGAGGGGCTGGTTTCTGATGGAGGGGGTGACATCAACAAGTTTAGCCAGAGGCTGTCCTCCCTCCCCCCCTCCTTCCCTCTCTCCCCCCACTCCCTCTCCTGCTCTGCAGATACACAACTGATTCACACTTTGCATTTGATCCAGGGTATAATATATGTTGTCACACATTGATAGAAGCCTCATGCAAATGTTAAATGACTGTGCAGCTGTAGGATTCACATACTTCCTCCCTTCTCTCTCTCTCTCTCTCTTCCTCTGTGTGTGTGTGTGTGTGTGTTAGAGATATGTGGTTATACTATGTTCTTCCATATTGTCTACATGTCACCCGAAACTCATTTGCACACACCCTCTCACAATGGGTGACTTGTACCTCCAGGCCACATCGTCCTAAAAACTCCATTCTGAGCATGTGCCCGTGTGAATGGCATGGCTGTGTTTTTAGTTTCTTATGCATGAGCCGCGTGACTGTCAAAGGCTCTAAAGGAGTAACGTGTAGAACTAAGCGACATCTCGTGGTGAAGTTGCAGGCTGAAGCTGAATACCCCTCACACACGAATAAGAGGTGGATACAGGAAGTGGGGCAGTCTTTGAACGAAAAAGACAGAGTGGCCAAACAGTGGTACTGCAACTTCATCTGTAGCCCAAAAATATTTGTTTCCCACAAACTAACATAGTAAATAATGTTTCTGAAATCAGGTGTTGAAATTCATCTACTTCCTACTATGATCACAGGTTTGTCAGCTTTAAAAAAACAAATAGTCTATTCTGACCCTAGATGTCTATAGTTTGTAAGAAATCTACATCAGAGCTGCAAGGCTTAAAGACAAAGCATGTAGCAAAACCTATTGTGGCCTTCCATTTTCACTAAAAGTCATCAGTGTCCATTTTGGGCCACTGTAAAACATGGTAATACAACATGGCAGCCTCCATGGAGAGGACATGCTCCATGTGTCCATATAACTATTCAGTACAGGTGATTATACACTCATAATAACATCAGTATGATTATATTATGGTCCGTTTCTGCTCATTGAAATGGAAAGAATAATAATAATCAAACAGTAAAGTGGTATGGGTCAGATCAAAAACCATTCAAGTTAGTTCAGGATCAATTCTCAAATTATAGATGGATCTTTAAAAACACACACACACACACACACACACACACACATATATATATATATATATATATATATATATATACATATATATATATATATGTATATGTATATATAGGTTTAAAGTATTTTCTGTTGTGATATCAACAAGTTTAGCCAGGGGCCATCTGACTGTTTTATGGAGGCTGCATAAATTAACCTAAAGCTCGTGCTAATACTATATAGACCAAATGACTTTGACTTTACTGTGCCGCTGTAGGCCACACACTTAAATATGCAATTATATACTCTTCCCTTTGTATTCCTGTATTGTACTGTGTCTCCTGCCAGCAGTGACACATTTGCACATACCATTCTCACAACAGGCTGACTTGCATTTCTACCTCAAGGCAACATTAGCCATAAAACCGCTCCATGTGCACGTGCTTGTGGAAATAACATGGTTGTGTTATAGGTTTTCATCCTTGGATACATTGGCTGTCAAAGGCTTTTGGCTAAAACCACATTCTTACCCCTAAAAAAGGTTATTTTTAATGATTTGGTTTCAAGATCATACAAGCATCCATGCATTTTGCATTTATGTTACTTCTATCTTACCTTTTTAAACAGAAGATGTAAATAAATAGAATAATGTTTTTCTAATTTTCCCATGGGAAATTAGAAATGGGAATATGTATATGTTTGTTCAATCTGGAGTAAATCCAAATGGATATATGGATTTAGTGACTTTAAATATTGTTAAACATTACGAAACTGTTGAGTAATGACAGAGGCGTGTGGATTCATTCAGATTCTGTTTCACTTCTTGTGTTTCCTTCTTGACATGATAGAACCAAAGTAATAAAACAGACTGCACACTTCAAAGTTCATCTCACTGGCTGTTCTGAAGGTTGATCACGTGATCATCGTCAGCAGATAAAAAACTGTATATGTTGACACATCTGTGACATATTGTCCAACTTGTGTCAAAGTCCCAACTAAACAGCTCCCTGTACAGGTGCAGTCAATAAGAATTCAAATTATTCACATATGTGCTATTGGCAAGAGAGATGGTGATACAAAATAGTTGTATATTTACTGTATTCATAATCAATATACTGTGACTCAAAGTCTATATTTGCTTTAAGGTTTCAGCCAAGACCCAGTTTACCCATGTAAACAGGTGTCTGTCCACGATATGCACATTAACACTGTCCTGAATCACAGTGAGTCCTTTTTTAAATCTACTATTATAATTCACACAAACACTTTGAAATCCAAGGAGAAACTAGATCCAAGCAGCACCTCCACAGACCACAGCAGGGTAACAGCGATAAGGACGACGACTGATGAGTGTCACGGAGGTCGCAGATTAAGTGAAGCACACGTCAGAATTATCCACCATTTCTCATGCATGGACACACAGACCCACGGATCCACTTTATCTTCCTCTCCCAGCTCTCCTGTACTAACTTTGATGACTCGCTCATTTGCTGACCACTCTCTGTGATTTTCCCGGTCTCTGTCTTGCTACTCTGTGGATGGCCGCCGTCCAGAACACCCATACTCCTAATTGGCCTATAGCTCTTAGTGCTTGCCGACCCTGGATGTCTAGCTCCCTCCCTCCTTTTTGTCTGTATATCTGTGCAGCTCACGATCCTTCACTCTCACATCATTTGGCATAGAGCTGGGCCGGTGTGCTGATTGGACTTTTCAGCAGCTGTCCTTCCGAGTCTACACACACACATACAAATAAAAAGGTTTTTTAGAGGCTACTTTGCTTTTGGCTTGGTACCCAAAATTAATCATTGGAGGCCACTTTTAGACTTTATGTGTGTCTAGAATGTGCTAACATCCATTACTTTTCAACCCTGTAAATGTTTTTAATATCATAAAATTATCTAGACACAAAACAAATGCTGGCCTCACTCTCAAGAATTTCCAGGCCCTCTAAACATTAAAAGGAAGGTTGGCTTGAAAAGTGGAATTGCTTAAAACTAATTTATTACTCTAGATAAACCATAGGCGATACTGGAAAAAAAGCATGCTGCTTCTCAATTTCCTCCAGTTACTCTGGGATGAAACCATAACATCATGGGATCAATAGTAGTAATCGTGCCTAAAGGTCAATACGTGCACTTGACCAATCCCATAGACACGATAAGGTCATCTTTCACAAAAAGGTTTTGGATTAGCACCAGCACCTCTTTTATTTGCTAACATCACAAATGTAAAGATTGAAAGCTACAGTGTGTAGGTTACATTTTGATGACACCTGGTGGTAATGTTGCAAATTGCAGCTGAATTCCTCATCCTTTCATTCCAAGCTCATTTCCTCCTTCCAATGAATTACAATTTCTACTCGTTGGTGATGATACACATACAAGCATCAGTATGGTGATCTTATATCTACAGTCCCACAGTAAAAGGAAATCATTTCTCCCAAATCAAGCACATTGGGGACCATTAATGTTTAAGAATAGTTTAGTGTCCCAATGTTTATATTGAAGGAGCGTTTCATCATATTATCGTATCATTGTATGCAAATTGTGATATGATCTGATTGTGAAAACATGTGCTCTCATTTCTAATTCATATAAAACTTGCATTAAAACATGTAAAATATTTTATTTAGAAATAAATGCAGAAAGAAAACGGATTCTTATGTCTTGCTAAATCGTGCTGTCTAAATATCTTTGTATCCAGAGAAGGGGTGAGGATTGTGAGACAGTGAGAGAGGGAGAGAGAGAGCACTCAGATTGAAGGATATCAGATGGCAAACACACACATGCACACACACCAATGTTCTCCCTCTACAGGCAGTGAGTGGCCTTTTCTCCTGCTAATGCATCACTTCCTTTTCTCTGGCCAGTATTGATTTATTCTCCCTCGCATAGAACCAGCTGCAGACCTCCTCTTCCTTTCTCTCCTCCTCCTCCCCCCCTCATCCTCTCTCAGTCTCACACCTTCCACTTCTTCAAGTCACATCTTCAGTTTCTCTCATCTGATGTCTTCGTCCTTTCTTCTCCCTATCACATTTTCCCACCTGCCTCAGCTTTCCTCCCCTTTCCCCCACATTTCTGTGTCTGACTTATCAATCTGCTGCTCTGTATTTTAGCCTCTTATTCATAAGCCTGTTCTTACTTCTCGCCCTCCTTCCTCCTGTTTCATTTGCTCTCTCACCCTCGCTCTAATCAACAGCCTCCAGTCTCACTTCCCCGCTCCCTCTCATTTTCATTTGTTCTCTCCCCTCATTTCATTTATCAGTCTGGTCTGTTGGCGAGGTCCTATGAACCGCAACATGACACAAGTCAATTTATTGTACACTATTGCAGGTATTTTGTTCATCAGGTGTATGCATTAAATTTTGGTGAGCATTAGCCAAGCTTCCAGGCTGAAGAAAGAAAGATTTTTTTAAATTCTTGATGATCAGCAGCTGTTTATATTGTGATTATAATGAATACATCATTTATCTGCCTCACGCATTTTTGCTAAGCCCTTTTTTTGGCATCTTGAACATGTAGAATATGTTGATAATGCTGAGTTTGAGAAGCATGAAGGCACTACTTTATCTACCACAGCTACTCTGCTCAGAAAGTGGAGGCGGACACAGAGAATGATTTCTTAGTCTTTAAACAACTTAATGTGATAGGCAGCAGTACAAACACAGCTCTAGCATCATATCCAAGCAAATAAATTGGTGTTGAGCAAAACTGAGTTCAATCAAAAGCTGATAATCCTACATTGTTTTTTTTTAGAAGAATATAGACACAGGAAACTGTCCGGCTGGTTTCTAACTTTAGGAGCATGGACTGAGGCTACCACAGCACCATTGATATTAAAAGATACTCCGTATCGCACTAGAAAATATTTGAGGAGATATTTTTAGATCGAATTTTCAGTGGGCTAGTAGGCCTCTATACTCTCACAATGACTTCTATAAAACACATCAAGTAGAAATGTCACTGCATGGCATGTGTCACAACAAAGAATAAAGATAGACAAATGTGGTTTTCCTTAAAGTTCACCATGTCCACCACCTTACTGTGACATCAGTTCAACTGACTTGGTCTCCATGGGTCCTGCTCTTTCCAGCTTCCCATTTGGAATTCCACACTTTTCTGTCTTCAAAACGGTGGATTCCACCATCATTCAACCCAGAGCCTCAAACTGAAAAAGAAATAGATAGCAGTCTGATATAAATGTTGCTTCAACTGATTGGTTAGCAGAATAGCTACGTTAGCTCCGCTCATAAGTACACATGTATTGCATTGCCGAGTGCAGAATAAGCTAGCATTAGCGCGCTAGCGAAGTTAACATTAGCATTGTGAAACGATACAAATTAGGAAAACGAGCACAGAAACATACAAAAACGACTTTCTGAACACATATAGCAACAGTTATCCCATACAACTTCTGTAGCATGTTAGTCACTTACATTCTTTACTAAAAAAAAATGCCGCGTGCGGTACCACCGGTACGGGCAGGTAAGGTAGCCCCTGTGCCAGGACCCCATTTTGTAAACAAGGCTGACCCAGCAGGTGCCTGACTAAATAGATACGGCGGCAAATCAAGCAGGTTACCGACGACTGAAGTGCGAACGCGTTGACAATATTAGCAACATCTTCATCAAATATTCACCTTTATTTCATTTGGACTGAAAGAGTCGCTCGTCTATCCATCAACACATTGAAACCCAGCACCAATATTGTGTTCATATTTCAGCTAAACCACATCTGTTAAGATTAACCCAGTAGCAGTAGTGGTAGAAGTTGTTGTTGTTGTTGTTGTTAATCATTGAGCTTGTGAAATGAATTTCTAATCCTTAGTTCCTCTTGTAGAAATCTCAAAAAGAGACAGGACATGTCATATCTTTCCGCCAATGACTGTCTCTGTAAACCTGTCTCCCCCTCGCCTGCACTTTCTTCCCGTCCCATCAGAGACAAGTCCATTAAGATGAGCTACAGATAGTCATGATGTTCATTGTCTCCACATTTTTCTTCTTGATTAATGTTGCAGGCTTCAGGCCAGGCTTGTGGTGAGTCAGCGTATTTGCACAGATTGACTGAGAACACACACAGTGCAGGCTGATAATGGTTGTAGAGCTTTTGTACCAGTCATTTCTTTTCAGTATTCTAGCTTCAGTGTGTAAGATTGAGTGACATCCAGTGGTGAAGCCTCACATACCTAACAATCCCTTCAAAGGATATAGAATCTACAGTAGTTGTTAAGTTTCATTTTTACTCAAACGTGAAAGCGACATTCAGGAGACAATGACTACATATTAATACATTGTTATAATATAATATATATAACTTTAGTATTAAAATACCAAGGTTGGAATCACTAGACACTTTCAGAAGATAATGGTAAGCTCTGATCAAATGTTGTAACACAAGTAAGAATATCGGAGGAAGCTTAATTTTCTGGGTGAAAACCCAGAGATAAATGACTAAAGCCTGTAATGAAGCTGCCATTAATGTCCACTTAACATAAATGAGGATTGTTTGCTTGCGCTGGTTTGACGAAATAATGGAACTCATCTCTTGTCTGATAAAGCATGTTACTCTGCACTAACCCAGGACACATTTCTCTGTATTATATTTAATAATTATTTTATGAGTGATTGCACCTTTGTATTGTTTAAGACTGATTATGTGAAAGGTCCACTTTGTAAGATTGTGATGATATTATTTCGATATTCATTTGAAGAAATTAATTATATGTCTGTTCTTGTGTATATCAAAAAGCGTTTGGAAATAATAATGCAACTGCATTACCAGTTGCCTTACCAGGTGTCACCAAAGATTACACACTGTACCTTTAAGCTACTGTTAAACCTCACGGCACATTAAAGAACAGTATTCATTTCAGACCTCTGTAGTCATCAAACACAGTCATCCTGTGTGAATGAGGTCTGGCTGATACAAATATATCGGCTATCACATCAGACAGTATTCCCCTGGTGTGTGTTGGAAAACAAACAGATCAAGTGACACTGAATTGTGTCTCATCAGGAACATTTAGAAATGATATCCACTGGGCCACAGATGCACTGACCCTGCTCTTGTTGTGTGTGTGTGTGTGTGTGTGTGTGTGTGTGTGTGTGTGTGTGTGTGTGTGTGTGTGTGTGTGCAGGCACCAAAGGATCCGGTCCATGCAGTGCTTGGGGGACCCAGACCAGATGTCGACACTGTCGCTGCCACACTGTCTTTAGCCCTGCACCTCAACCAGGTATCATGGATTCTGTCTCAGATATGTGACAACTGTTATTGTGTTATTTTCCTTCATTTGTCATCTCTAAAACCCTTCTGCTCTCATGAACTCTCACATGACTGTGTATCCAGAAGGAGGCATCAGGTGGACTGTGTGTGCCAGTGTTGTGCGGCCGACGCGGTAACGACGCGCTGCCTGAGGCGACGCTGACGTATCTGCAGAGGGTGAACATCTGTGAGAGTCTGCTGCTGTGGAGAGAGGATGTGGACCTGGTGACGCTTCATCACACCGGGAAACTCTCTCTCACTCTGCTGAGAGACGGACTTCTGGATAGGTACACACACACACACACACACACACACACACACACCTGTACTTCTCAGTTAGGCCCCTCATTGACATAATGCAGTCCTCAGCCCCTCATCTTAACCCCAGCCATCCAAACTAATTGCCTAACCTTAACCTGTATCTTAATCCTTGCCTAAGCCTAACTCTGACCTAAGCCCCTGAACGAAAACAGTGGCTTCTGTATTTACGAATACACGGAACAAGATAGCGCCTATGTATGGTTGTGTCTTTCAGTCCTGCATGTGTTTGTCCCTCACAACCCAAAGGCAATTTGAATTAATGCAAATGCATCACAATCATCTCTTTTCCTCCTGCAGCCATAACCGCGCTCCCCCCTCCCCTCCCCCCCTCTGTCTTCTCACCCTTGTAGCTCTGAGTACCACGTGTTAGAGTCCAGCGTCCTGCGAGTGGTCCATCACGATGGGCAGCGGGACACGGGGGATGATGGGGCATCGTTCGCTGTGACGACAGTCGCCAGGGAGATTCGTCAAGAGGCAGCGGAGCACATCAGAGCAGCACTGGGCAAGACTCTTGGAGGTGAGGGAGGCGAAGGCGGGGCCCCCCCATTCCTCCCCACCCCCCGGGGTGGGGTAATGGGCCGATGAGGGAGGACACACACAAATCCCTTGACATGACTCGCTTAACACTCACCAGGAGAGATGGAGAGAGAGAGGGAGAGAGAGAGGGGGAGAGAGAGAGAGAGAGAGATGAGGGTTGGTTGATGTGAGTAAAGTAGAAAAGACACACAGGGTCCCAAAATGTGAGTCTGTGTATTTCAGTCACTATGTTAGATTCTCTCTAATCAGTTTTTCTTTCAGAATAAGACAACAAAAAGAAACATATTATATAGTCAGGAAACAAAACTGTATGTCTCTATTTGAGACATAGAGTTTTTGGGTTTCAGTACAGAATGTTTGTATCTGTCAAATCACTGTGTGTGTGTGTGTGTGTGTGTGTGTGTGTATTTGGTTTCACTTTCTCTTGAGGACATTTCCCATTCCATAATCACTGATCATTTCAGGACAAGTGAACCAATGCAAATGTTATTTTTAAGGTCCGGGTTAAAGAACCAGTGTGAAAAATCTCAGTAAAATTATCGACTTAAAATAAAGCAATTTATGCAAATTACATTAGCATTTTACATCAAAGTAAACATGTTTTAATGACGACTGAAGGCCTCCCCTGGTTCTACGACATGTGTTTGGAAGAGAAGTCTGAGGTGACGGACATTCAACTTTACTTCTCAACTTCACCACCAGATGTCACAACATCATTCACAGGGTGCTTTTGAGGTTTAGGTTCAGCTCAAGTTAAGGATAAGATTAACAGATGTGTCTGATCTGTGATCAGTAACAAGCATTGTGATTTACACAAAAACACAGAGGGGTCAACTGCAGAAGAAGTGGACTGAAGTTGGATGGGGTGAAAGAAAGTGAGAGATTACAAGAGCTTGAGCTGTGTGTTGTGCAGCTCTCGTCGTTCTCTGTGAGCGATGTTTGGACAGTGCACGTTCAGCCTCACTGACTCCTCAATGCGATTCGAAGCTAAATTCTATTCCTCACTCTCCATTTACCCCGTCCAGAGGAAACCAGTTGTCCAGTGATGCTGCTCGTGAAGAGACTGAACACTTCCCAAATCTTTCAACAACCACACTAAGTTCTTCTCTGGAGATAACGAACATTTGAGAGTGGGATTTAGTGGCATCTAGTGGTGAAGCTGCATGTCACAGCTAAATGACTGCTTACTACTCTGAAAGTCCAGGACAGTAATTCCTAAATAGTGGAAATGCATTAGCTACTCTGTAAAAAAAAAAAAAGGGAAAAAAGACCATGTTATTCTTCTATTTGTTATTATTGTTATTGTTGTTTTTGTATATAAGAGCCAGAAAATACAAGGATACGCTGACATGTGCTCACGTGTGTCTCACAGAGGCGCTGCGGCTGCACAGTGAAGCTCTGCGGATCCACCATGGCCGTCACTCGACACAGCTGGAGGAGCTCAGGAGATCGTTGGAGCGGCCGAGCGACGTCATCGCGGCTCAGTCGGACGAGGCGAAGCCACAATGTGTGTATATCAGAGAAGTAGCGCAGAAATGTTACTTCGGTTAGAGCCGTCAAACCCATTGATATTGATGACAGGCTGATCACATGACAGGGCAGACGTACGTAAACAGGGCCGCATCACTAAGCATGACGCAAATATGTGCAGCCGACACATTTACCTTATCCTAAGGCTTCGTCCCACTGCTGTTCACACCCATGCACTTTCACCTGATCAAGTAATGTAACATCCTGTTGGCAACCTCTCGCCTCTGAAGAGGGCCATTCACTCCTGTGTCTTCCTCTGTGTGTTGTCAAACTGTTGTGTGTGTTTTATATAACTGTCAGTCTGTTTGTGTGCACTGCCTGGATGTAGACTTGGAGCAGCTGCTGACAACAGAGCTGAGGGAGTTTTCTGATGGAGAGACGACCATCGCACTGTCCTCGGTCACCACAGATACGGAGGTGAGGCTTTTGTTTTCCAAATCTTTACACCAGGGTAGATCACCAAATTCCATGTTATTTTGGTGAAGTCATTTAATCACATGATAAGAAACGTATTGTCATTATTCTGTAGCGTAGTAAGTTATATTATTAACTAAATCATTACTAAATTATTATACCATTATGGCAGTTTTAAGTTAAGCAAATCCAGAATATCATTATTCATTTTAAAACCACAGACCACAACATCTTAATTGTTGATAAACCAGATAGGATGGATGGAAAAAAGAGACAGGATATTGCAGAGCTGTTTGAGGTGGACTCACTATGATGTAATAAAATATAATGGAATCATTCTCAAGTTGCTCCGCAGCATCAACACAGGACAAGAGAACACATCTTTACAATGGGTTCCACTCTAGTTTAACAAGACAATAAAAACCCTAATTAGGACTGAGTTACCTTATCTGAAGCTCAGCGGATGAATCACGTCCACTGGTATCAGGTTTAAAGACTCATTTGATGTCTGTTCCATTAAAAGACAATTTATAGCCTCATTAAATATAATTACAGGAGAAATTTATAGCTACATGAGATAAATTTAAAATATGTATATACAGTATACATATATGTATGTACGAATGTGCGTATGTATATAAATCCCGCACATTAGATACATAAGTGTACTGTTATAGGACTATATCACAGTGATTATATCATAGTATAATTCAATGCACAGTGCAACTCACAGATTCTTTCAAAAGGGAGATGTGAGTGAGACTGTAACAACAATGATGAAAGAATTTGTCTTTTTTTTGGGGAAAAACTTACTTTTGATGGCTTTGGTGATTTGGAGCAGTTCCACCTGTGTTCTCATGCAAGTAGAGGAGCCCCTCTGATGCTGTGGTGTTCTGCATTTGGATGAGATGCAGATGGAGGCCTGAGAGCCTCACACACACCCAGGTATCAGCTTCCTCCCCACTGATACCCCGAGATCCAACCCCCCCCCCCACACACACACACAAATGTTCACATGCATTTTTGCTTTTGTGAAATGTTTGTGTTAACTTCCTATCTATCTCCCTATCCTTTGAGAGAGAGAGAGAGAGAGAGAGAGAGAGAGAGAGAGCGGGAGAGAGAGGGTGCTGCAAGCCTTTAAGCCTACCCCTTGCTTTCCTCCCGCTGCAACTTTTAATGTGACCCTTCCCCTTACACACACACACACACACACACACACACACACACACACACACACTAGAATATGAAAAAGGAAGAAAAAACATTCATTATTTCTTTTATATCTCCTTCTCACTTCCAAAGCCCATTTTTCTCAGTGGCTGCCTAGTGTGCAGTATTAGGCTATGTGTAAAATAAATGATGTCTGTAGCCGTGGGGGTACGGCTCTGCCTCCCCCAGAAAACTACCTAACGTCCAAGGAACATTAAACACCCAGATCCTCGTTTAGCGAATAAATAACCATTCATTTGAATGGCTTTGTCTGTGTGAGCGCGCCGGACTTTCTGTGCATATTTTACCAGCGCTGAGCCGACATGCTGCGTGTCGAGAGCAAGACAGAAAGAGAGTGTGTGTGTGTGTGTGTGTGTGTGTGTGTGTGTGTGTGTGTGTGTGTGTGTGTGTGTGTGTGTGTGTGTGTGTGTGTGTGATGGAGAAAGAGGGCCCATTAGAGACTTAATATAGAATAAATGGCCAGGGGCCTGTGTGTCGCCAGCGGACCCTCCAACTCCACAGCGTCATGGTGGGTTACTAATGACCTGAGATCAGGCTCCAAAATGAACCCCTTATATGCATGTCATTTGCAGTGTGTATATATTTATATATTATTTTTTAATTGTGTTTGAAAAGAGAGCAAAACGGTATCATAGCATCATCCGTTGAGGGGGCTTAGAGAAGTTCTGCCTTAAATGACTCTTTTCCAGAAAACTAAATAAATTAGATTCAATTAGCCTTTAATGGTTTATGTGTAATGTGTTTGTCGAAGTGAGTGTGTGTTTTTCGTGTGTGTGTGTGTGTGTGTGTGGTGATGTCACTTAAAGAGGACAGAGTCAGATTTTGGGGTAAAACAATTCAGGCTGTGACGGCCTAGTTAGCAGGAGAAAAAGCTGGCGAGTGTGTGTGGTGTAATGATATGGACATAATGTATAGCACAGGCTGACTAATGCAGTTTAGTGTGTTGTACACACACACATTCGTCAGAGTGTGTGTGCTCCCCTGTTACGGCAGAGACGCCAGAAACAGCGTTTGAAACTCACAGGGCTTTTCTAGATGTCTCATGTGTGTGTGTGTTCGTCAATCTGAGGCTTTAAAAGCAAATCAGCTCCTGTAACAGTATTTCTAAACTGACATGCGGTGACAGGAAACACAGGGCAACAGTGATCATGTCACTGTCAATGACAATTAGTTAGTTCAAAATTGTTATGGTAATGTGTGTTAAAGGTGTCACGTACGTGACTGTCATGAAATACACTCGCTATCCATTAAATAGGAATAGTAGGTGACAAGAGAATGGAAGAGTGAGTCATCACTGTTTGTATTTTACCATTGTCTCCGATCAGAGAAGATCACTTATTGCTATTTGCCAAACTGTAACATTGTTTTATTTGAACTCGACAGTGGTAATTGTGCTATTGAATGAAGAGTATGGAATGTTTGTTTATTTGTATAAACGGGTTCAGGGAAATATATGTTTTTGAATCAGAATTGCTCTCTAAAATCTCAGGAAGCAGAATCTGTTCGTTCATCTCCGTTTCAATTTGACTTTGGGAGTTTTGAATGAACAAGTGATGAAGGCATTTCAACAGGGTTCTGTTCTAATCTGAATTCTATAACTTTTGATTTTCACAGTATATTCAAATATCGGCTCAAAATATTTGTTATCCCTCTCACTTATCATTTATTGATCTGAAAAATCAATTTGAGTTGAACCTTAGTCAACAATGTACATCATGTAATTGCTGTTGAGAGAGTTAGAATGACATTTCTAGGGAAATATCAGTCGTCGATTTCTTCAGCATTCATTTTAATTTAAACTTTATTGTGTTTTTCAAAAGTATGCAAGACCGTATCATAATATTCCCTATGTTGGCAGTTTCTAACTCAACACGGACATACTGTAACAGGGATTGTTCACCCATTCAGTCGTACACCCATTCATTCAGTTCTGATGTGTTCTCACCATCAGGGTGTTGTCCGTCACCATTGAGGTCGACAGGGGTCAGTGTCCTCGCTCAGGGGCCTCACAGTTATCTCATAGCGCCACCTGTTGATGTGAGAGGGAAAAAAGACAGTGGCGTGAAGCTAAATCTATGTTATTTGTCAGATACCTTTATTTTTTTCCTGCTAACATTAAAGGTCTGGTGTAACCCCCCCCCGCAGCTCAGATTGACAAACACACTGAATGTCAGTGAGTGTGTGTTTGTGTATTTTCATGGCTCAGTAATTAGAGCTGGCAGATGAAGCTTTGGTCGGATGAGGAGTTGTCGTGCTGTGGGGTTGATGAACTGTGGGGAGGACAGGAGCCCGCAGCCACACGCACACACACACACACGCACACACACACACACACACACACACACACACACACACTATTATAATAATGTTTAAGAGTTCTTTGTTTCCACACAGTGAAAAGTGGAAAGGTGGAAAAGCATTGGGTGTTTTCACTTTGGTTTAAACTCATCGCTTTCAGAGGGAGGAGAAAATCATTTTTTAAAATCCTTCGCCGATACTTCAGTGTCTCTCCTCCGACAACCTTCCTAGATCTTCACTTCTCTCTTTTTTCTGTCCGTCTCCGTGTTGATGCTTTGCTGTCGTTTTTTGTGTCGGCGACGATGATTTGTCTCTAATGCGTTGTTTGTTCACAGTCCTCCGGCCCTCCTGTTTGTTTATGCGGGGCCAGTTTTGCCCGACACCACTTGCACAAATAATTATGGTCGCTAATGAAGGGGCCCGCAGCCACGGCACTCGCTAAATGCCTTTCTGATGAGAGGCGCGAGGAGACAGCAGGTGCAGGGAGGGCCTCCCAGGGACTAAGATTGAAGACCAGGGAGCCAGGATGCCCACCA
>JAFBJT010107945.1:0-21820 GCA_016785325.1 Chascanopsetta lugubris | reverse complement strand
ACCCCCCCCCCCCCCCCCACACACACACACACACACACACACACACCCTGCCCCCCCATCTCTCTGTCCTTCACTGACGCCCTGTTCCTCTCCCTCCTGCTCCTACTGTTGCCATGTCAGTATCTCCTACTTCCTACATATGCCGCTCATTTCTGTTCGCTGTTGTTTTTGCTGCGCAGAGACACCGAGCGTCGGAAAGTTTGGGCATAAATGTGTTTGGCAGCAACACACGCAGCAGAATTCCTTGTACATACACACGCGCGGTGTTTGAACAAGTTCGGGGGAACCGCTGCACGGGGAAAGTCATCACTCTGCAGCTCCACTAAGTTGCACTGATGGTTCCTGCTCATCATCGTCTCCTGCAAAAACACTCATTCCCTTCTCGCTCCCTTCCTTCATTTTCATGCTCCCCCCGTGGCTTCCTCGGGCTTTGAGGGCAAACAAACAAACAAAACAAAACATTTATAGACTCAGCGCTCGCATCTCGGCCCCCAGATCCCTGTACTTAGAGCCGAGTGAATGAAGCATGTGGAGAAGGCCCATCTGAGAGAGGCAGACAGACACAAAGACATTGGAGCTTCTCTCTCTCTGCAAACTTTTACAGCCGCCCTCCCCTTCCCCGGCAAAACTTCATAACAACAGCGTGTGTGGATGTGTGTGTGTGTGTGTGTGTGTGTGAGAGTAGAGCTGTTGGTTGGTGAGGAAATCCATGATGTGTGTGTGTGTGTGTGTAGTAAATGGTATATATTGCACGTGTGTGCGCGCGCGCGTGTGTGTATGTGTGTGTGTTTGAGCAGGGTGGTGTCAGCTCGCTCCTTGCCACCCCATTTGCTGTAGCTGTACCGCTGTGATCACAGACAGATGTATAAATCAAACCTCGCTTGATGGATTCATCAGGGCGGTGAAACGATCGCCTGAGAAGAACTCGCAACTCTCTTAGCGTTCTGTGTTCTGACGGAAAGGGTATGCAAAGAGCCTAAATGGATGAACGCTTGATTAATTCTTTGCCGGAGATGTTGGCGACAGCAGGAAATGTGTTTTTGCTTTGACTGTGTTTGCACGGGAATTTGCGCGCGCGGGGCGTGAGTTATGAGGCCTGAGTTTTCTACCTAAGGCTATTGTGCATAATGATGGCAGGTTGGGAAAACTGCGAGCAGCCGCTAAAGACTCGCTACCTGTGGAGCAAAGACAACCAAAGAGGGTGTGTGTGTGTGTGTGTGTGTGTGTGTGTGTGTGTGTGTGTGTGTGTGAGTGCATATTGGAGCCTTGTGTGGGAGAATGATGAAGCCGAAGTGTAAAAGGCAGAGATGAGGAGGCAAGGTCAAGCACACAGGTGATGGAGAAACACGATGCATAATGTAAATGAGACAAAACCCTAAATATTTAGTCAGACTAAAGCAGGGGTGTCAAACATACAGCCCCCGGGCCGAGGCTGGCCCGCCATGGGATCCAATCTGGCCCACAAGGCTTTTTTCTTCTGTCTTTTTCAGATTAATTTCTAAGCAGCAAATTTAGATACACTGTGATCTGTCAGTTGTAATGCACATGTGTAAATGATCAACTGAGGCATAATATTGTTGAAGTTGCACTTTTGTAAGATAGTTCAGGTTGTTCGTAATCATTTGTAAAAAAAAATATAGGTCATTGAATATACGTATTTTCAGAAAGGTTTTTTTGCACTAAATCAAAGGGAGACATTTTTTGAGTTGCCACTGTTTAAAGGTTATTATGCTGATTTTATTGCTCCGCCCCACCTGAGATCAAATTGGGCTGTATATGTGGCCCCCGAGCTAAGATGAGACATACTTTGAAAACCATGACAGACAGCTAATTCCCTCTTTATGTTGTGATGTCATTTCTCATATTATGTCTTAAAGGTGCAGTATGTAAGATTGTTTTCAATATCTACCGACAGATGTGGAATTTAAAATAATCATACTGATGTGAGTGTTTAATCACATGACTGTACATTTTCACTATGCTGCATTAGCCCTTTATATCAACACCAAGAGCAGGTCCACTCTAGGGAGGCGGCCATGTTGCACCACAGTGTTTTTACAGTAGCCCAGAACACTTATTGAGTTTTAATGACAATATGAGGCAGCCATACACATGAAACTACACATCTTTTTTGACCTTGTTTGCCAGAACACAAAATCCATATTCCTGTCTGAGTTTTCATTCACTCATATGAAGAACTTTAAAGGTGCAGTTTGCAGGATTTAGTGATAATAAGTGGTGAAGCTGCATGATGCTACTTTAATACATCTCACTTTTCTTAGCATGTCATGGGATCATAAAATCATGAAAGCATAAAAACAATCTGGGCAAATGAACAAACATGCTGGCGCAACATGGCAGTCTCCCTATAAGAGCTCCACTCCCAGTTTAGAACAATTTTGTTTTCTTTTTCAGGGATTTGAAAACAACTCCTCAAGTCATGTGATTATCCACTCGTGAAAACATCAATATCATTGGGGCCTATTTTACCTAAATCTCACACACTGGACCTTTAATGACTAAACAGTCCAACACTAATAGATGCCTTGGAGTGAGTCAGTGTATAAGATGTAGGTTCTCCCGTGTCCACATCCAAAGGATGTTGGAGACGTTTAGCGAGTGGATTTTTATTGCTACTAACATGTTGGTAATTTATAAGAGGAGGCAATCTGTTTATCTGGAGGTGGCAGAGAGAGGGAGGAAGAGGAGGGGGGCGGGGGGGATGCAATATGAGTAGTAATTTACTCAGTCAAGAGCCAAATGGCAGACAGACTGTCGCCCTGCGTGTTATCACCGAGATTTGCACTCTGCTCGTTTTCTGACTATGTTTCCCTGCTTCTGTGTGTGTGTGTGTGTGTGTGTGTGTGTGTGTGTGTACTGTATGCACACAGCTGGGTAGTAGCTTTAACGTAGTGGCATCATTTGAACATTACTGTAAATCATAAAGACTTTATTGCCGCACCAATGTACATACAGCTACATGTTTGCTCATAGTGCAGTACATTACACTATAGTTGCTCGTTGTTGTTGTGTGTATCTTCCTGTGTTGTGCGCTTTTGCTCGTGCGTTTGTACTTAAGTGAGTGAATATGTGTGTTTTAACGAATCTGGGGAGGCTTCATTGCACTCATCAGGATATCAGCGTTGAGAAATGGCGGTGTCACTGCAGATGACAGTTGTGTGTGCGTGCGTGAGAATTGATGAGCGCGGGTGTGACAGCAGCCATATTGTGGGGAGAGAGAGGGAGAAGGATGGAGGGGCGGTGGGAGGAGCAGAGGGAGGGGGACTGTAGCCCCCTCATCCTCACAGGTTAATATTGACACAGCCCGGGCAGACACACAGCCTGAAGCGCTCATCAATCATTTGTAGTGGACCCACACAAACACACAATGGCACACACATACTACATGGGTTCAAGCAGTGATGGACCACACACACACACACACACACACACACACACACACACACACACACACACACACAACACACACACACACACACACACACACACACACACTGTAACACACAGGTCAAGGGGATCATTAGATTTCTCCATTCATTCCTCAACAACTTCTTCTCTAAAAGTTCTACTTAAATAAGCCGGTGATCATCATCGAGAACTTTCCAAAACAAACAGTTGAACAACAGATTTAAATTAATCAAGCAAATATGTTCTCAAACTTCAAGCGTAACCCTGCATTGCAAATTATGGCAGCTATAATATTGCTGTTAATCATTTCAGAGAAAAACGGAAAAAAAGTTCCCTTGACAAACAAAACAATTAATTAATGCAACTTTTCATCCATCAATCACCGTGTGTGTGTCCCTGAATTAGCATAATCTGTGCATGGTGGCTGTTTTAAGAGCAAACAGTTAATTTCCAAACAATAAATCACAAAGTGTCTCTCTACCCCTCTGTGCGTTCTGACAGCTCTGTCTCTCATCACCACAGATGAAGACAGAACTTCAACCAGTTCAGCTTTACTGGGAAAGATTCACTCACATGTGCAATGACAGGCAGGGGTCTGACAAAGTTTCTCCTACAGCTGTAATCAAAGCATTTGGAGATGTTTATTAATCATTTTTAGACCATTAGAGTCAATGCAACTTTGTAAGTTAAGTTTAAAAAATATGTTGAGAATCTTGACAAACCTCCTAATTGTACTCTCTTTCTGTTTTGTTTTCTCTCTTTCAGCTCTGGCCCGTTAATGTGGCAGTACTGAAATCATTCTGCCACCACCACAACTTTAATGGACTGGTGTTACTCTTGTCCAGCAATGATACAGTTACATATCCTGGCCAGCAGGTGGCTGTCTACTCAAGCAACACAGGTCTCCTAAAGCAGGTAAATCAGACAAGAAGCCAAGACAAGCACTGGCAATGACACACGGAGGCTGTGATAGAAGGAGAACTAGAAATTATTATGATATTATCATTCAACTCTAAGCAAAGCATTGGACTGTAACCTGACTATCGCTTTGCTAATCTGAATTTGATTTATAGGGAGTAACACATTAAATTAGTCATCATACTCAAATTGTTGTTTGTCATTGTCATTTTTTATGGAATTATGGAAATCACAAAAATGTAATTTAGATTAAGAAAATTAATTCAAAATCAAACTCCTCAAAAAACCTAACTGGTTTAACTTAGTTAAAATCTTCTTCATTTCTCAACAGCCGTCAGTGAAAAGTGTCGGGAGCTCGCTCTCGGCAGATAGTTGTATAAGTCACATGAAATGTCTCTACTTGCAGATCTGCTGTGATTTGGAGTCCTCCTGCTGGTCTCTTTCTGGTGAACTGGAGCCTCGGGAGAATCTCCAGGTCTACCACATCCCTATGACCACCTCCTCATCCTCTGGTACGCGTCCTCTGCTGGAAGAGGAAATCCAGACCGCCCTCAAGTACTTTGTGGACAAGCAGAGAAGTGTGTTAGCTCGTCACTCCAGCAGGAGGACATCTTCCACTGAGGGGGTAGCCGGCAGTGTTGAGTTCTCCCAGGGATCATCTGGGATCAATGACATGGACAGCTCTGACATAGAGAGGCCAGAGGGAGGCAGTGCAAATGTGGTGGCGATCGCGAGGTATTGAATGCATTCATGAGATTATATGAGGTTTGGGGCAACAAGTGGCCCAATTTCACAACAGTGTTGTTGTATCTCTAATTTCAGGGTGATGGCTCATGGTGGGGAGGATGCAGGAACTGTGGGAGTCAATACTGATCGGGAGGTCGTGAGCCCTGATAGCGGTATGACCACCATCCGCAGCAGCCGCTCCTCCAAGGAGAGCTCAGTGTTCCTCAGTGATGACAGTCCAGTCGGTGAGGTCACCGCAGGAGGGGGTCCAGCAGTAGCAACAGGGGCCAGTGGACTTTTCCTGAGGAACACATCTCCTCTTGGGGTGTCATCACTCTCCCCTCCTGTCCCACCTGAGCGAAGGAAGCATCGCCCAGGCAGAAATGAGAGTGACAGCCTTGACCTCTTGGGTTTTGACCCGCTACAGAGCAGCGACCTCTCTTTAACAGCAGGAGAGGATCAATCGCTTTCTGAAGGAAGAGGAGATGGAGGAATCAGCTCCAACATGTCGGAGCTTGAAGAACTGAGTTTCTTGACTTTCTCATCTGAAAGTAGAAATTCCTCAACTGACCACCATGGCCAAATCCTTGGGAGTGAGACGACTGACACGGTTGTTCCACCAACCCCAGTCAACAGCCTGGTTGGTAGCCGCCCACCCAGCAGAAGTGGGCTCAGGTTCTTCCCAGAAGATGTAGTTGAAAGGATCAACAGCCTGCAGCACAAAGACAGTGTGTCGTCATCTTTGTCAGAGACCTGGGACGAACTTTGCTTTGATGGCCAAGGAGGACTGACCTCAAGTGATAATAGGACAAAGGAGAACCGTAGCCCAAAGACTATTGTGGAGAATGTTGGGGGCAAAGAACTAATAACTGAAGGAGAGAGCTGGGAGGAAACCTTTAGGTCGGAGAACCCTCACCGGAGACCAAAGACTCTTGAACCTCAGCTCAGTCTTGTCGCTGGGCAGACTGAATCACACAATGACTGGAACCCAGATTCTGTGCTAAAGGATCCATGGAACACTGTTACATTGTCTGATCTACATCTTACACCACCAGAGGAGGAGGGAAGTGGAAAATGCAGAGCAGGTATTATTGGGGTGGAAGAAAAGACAATGTCTTGTAGAAAGAAGGCAGTTGTGAATACTTTAACACCGGACACCTCTAAAGAAGAAGATGATGGGGTCCGTGGCAAAAAAGAAGACAGAAAGATGGAGCTCCTTGACTTTTGGACTTACTCCGCTCAAAAGGGATTTCTGAAGTCTGATAGTGGAACCACCACTTCGTATCCCGAATCACTGGATATGTGGAATATGACAATCCGAGATGACAGTCTATCACCTCTCACAACCCCCGACAACTTCTCTGAGAACTCGGGTTCATTCTGCGGCATGAACCCCAACCTTGTGGACGGTGCATCTGTGGAAAGTCCACCAGGGTTCACAGACGGTGGAATGGTGATGTGGAACACCACCATACAGGAAGACACAGGCTCCTCCACCGTGACAAGCCCCGACAATGGAAAGGACCTCAGCCACTCGGGATCACTGGATGCCGGTGATTCTCCAGAGTCATGTGCTGTCAGAGAGCCAGAGGATGACAAAGCCTTCGTGGCAGGAAGTGACCTTAAGAACATAATTAGTCAAACACCAAAGGAAGTGGAGTGTGGAGGTAAAGAGCACAATGTGAGAATTGTCATTGATGCTGCAGAGGGTAAAACACAGCAGGAAGAAATGGAGGAAGATGACATGCAGGCTGTGTTGCAGAATCTGGCCTCTGATGCTTCAGAAAGGAAAACCTTGCCGCCTGAGGACGCAAACATGTGGGACTTGCCTGTCCCAGGCATGGTAACCTCCAACTCTGAATATGACAACATAGGAGCTGGTGGGTGGAGCCACATATCCTCCCCTGAGACCTGCGCGAGCCCTGTGGTAGACATGATACAGCTGGAGGAGCAGTCCAGCCCTTTTGTAGCTGTGACAAATCCTATACAGATAAATGAGACACCAGATGTATCCAAGGGAGGTCATTCCAGAAGAAGCACAGATTCCAGGACAGTTATTTCAAATAAACAGAAGCCAGACAGCCAAGTGTTCCTCTTTCAGGGAACTAGTGGGAGTTCAATAGAAAGTGAATATGACAACAAAGGACACGAAGGCGCAACAGATGTTGACTGGAAAGAGCAACCCAGTGAGCATTCCCCATTTGTCATGGTGGACTCTTCCTCTGCCACTCAGCAAATTTCAGGCAGTTATCATTCAAGCGCAGGAGAAGCTGCAGAAACTCATATCCAGACCAACCAATACCTATACCCGAGTCAGGTGAGCTGGGATGGCTCAGATGTTGCCCATGGTGACGATGGAACTGCCACTAAAACCCAACACGAGCCCAACAAAGAGAATTATGGAGATGGCGGAAGCAGAATTACAGAATCCATGTCGCTTAGCTCCAGTGCTGGAGGGAAGAGGGACATACTGAAATGCAGTCCTGACAGCCTTCACCCAGGCAGCCGCGACGAAGCCAGGTCCAATTCTGACGGGGATTCCTCTTCAGGCCTAGAAATGGAATATATCGTTGTGTCCGGCACGGTCAAGGAGGCAGAGAGAGAGTGGCATGACAGGCCCAAACAGGGAGACCGACAAACCAAGGGAGTGAAGAAGGCAATGGAGACATTCAGCACACTTTTCTATGCTGCCTCGGTTTTGCAAAGCCAGGTCCAAGGTGCACGGAGGGAGCAACAGAAAGAAACGAGTACGCAAAATCAGATGACGGCAGATAATCAAGCTGCCTTGCCGTCTCAGCACCACATCAATCCTGACGATTCCACCGAGAGTCATGTTGTGCCAGAGATGATCAGTCCCAGCCAATCACAGAACGTCTCAAAGGCCTTTCATCAGTCTCACTCGAGTCCAAAAGGTGGAGGTCAAGCACAAGTAGACGAAGGAAACTATGATGATAAATCAAGTACTGTGACCAGGAGTGTGTCTCCATCTTTAAGATACCCGTCAGATAACTTCCTGAAAGCCAGAGAGGAAGTTTATGTCCGTTCACAGATCTCGATGGAAGATTCCGATGAGGGTGGACAGTCCCCTTCTGCACCCCCACCATGTCCCACTTCTTTGGGAGATTTTCAGGACTGGGGGGGTCAGTTAGTAAGACAGGACATACCTCAAGCCCCAGCCTCCGAAATACAATCTCCTGTACTCACCAACAGTTCAGTGTCCCACCCCACCTCTTCAGCCGGGACACCATTAAGTGAAACCGAGACTGACAGAGGACTTGGATTACCGTTCTCTGGAGATTTAATGGAAGAAGAGAATGATGAAGAGGAGGAGGAAGACGAGACTGGGGATATGGGGCATTTGACAAAATGGACTCCAGAAGTACAGGCCAATAGGGAGGACAACCAGCAGTTAGCATCCTGTGACTTGCTAAGCTTCACTGAGGAGCTGGTCGGGGGTTCATCACTGAAGCATGGCAGGTCCGCTCAGGATACAGGGGATTACTATGATGGACAATCTATCAGGACGACTGATGGTGATGAATGGCAACAGACTGGAGGCCACGAAGCGTCTCGCGATAGATGCCCAAGTGTTTCAAGGTGAGCAACATTCCTCAAAGCCTGCGTTTTCTCTCAGTGAAGCTCTGTGTCACATTTGCAATCGGTTACTATTTCAAAAACTCAAGTTAAACTAACCTTGATTTGAAATGCTGTTGTTCAGATGCATTGTAACAACCTACAGGAAGACGCTGTTCTTCAGGGGAAGCCTTCGCTGCCACTTCAAAGTGTAACTTTACAAATGGATCAGGAGGGCACGCTGATAGTGAGCGCCCTCTGCTGGTTACTGTTGTAACTACTTCAGACGGTTTGATGAGCCTATAGATCACGGCTGCCAAACTCACTTTAGTTCCGGGGCCACATTCGGACCAATTTCATCTCAAGTGGGCCTGACCAGTAAAATCAATGCACGATGACCTATAAACAACAACAACTTCGAATGTTTCTCTTTGATTTAGTACAAAAGTACAGTAAAATAAATTGAATGAAAATTCCTATTATTATATTTTATTATTTTTTAATCTATTTAAATTAATTAATTAATTAATTAATTATTAAAATTAAAATTAATTTAAGCTGATTAATAAATGAAAATGTCTCCAACCTAAACTGAGAACACCGTGTTTTACACTTTGCAAAATCATCCTACGGGCCGGATTGGACGCTCTTGCGGGCCAGTTCTGGCCCACAGGCCATATGATTGACACCCCTGCTATAGATTGTCCAGCTTAGTTTGAATCCAAACAAGTAATTACTGCTTGAACGGGAACTTCTCGAACCATGTTTACATTGATGTTTGAAGTGACAGCCTCAGAAATAATAACATACAAAATCATCATCATTGTCGTAAACATACTTGTACACACTTGTCTGCCCCCCCCCACACACACACAAACACACGTGCCTCAAACACTCACTTTGCTCTCTCTCTCTCTCTCTCTCTCTCTCTCTCTGCTGGCTTTTTGAGTTTCTGCAGCTTCCTTAATCAAATCTGTTCGTTAGAGGAATATTAGAATTTTGAACAGACTGTCGAAATCAAGCTAGAAGGCCCTCCTGAGGAAATGAGTCTGTGTGCGTGCATGTGCGTGTGTGTAATTCATATGTTCGACAGCAGGCTTTCCTCCGTACCTCTGTGTGTGTGTGTTTATAAATCTGTTTATGCCTCATTAAATATGCATTACCTGCCTCATTACAGCTGGAGCCCCACCACAGCTAATGGGAACTGCTCCCCTCGCTCTCTTACAAGGTTTTGGTGTGAGTCTATGCAGGCAAACCTGTGTGTGTGTGTGAGTGTGTGTGTGTGTGTGTGTGTGTGTGAGTGTGTACGAGTGTGTGTGCGCGTGTGTGCGCGCACGCTGAGGTTAAATTTCTCGTGTATTACAGAAAAAAACTTTGCCCCTCTAGCTTCAACTCAACATTAGGAAGGAGTACACCACAACATTTACTTTGTTGTTTTGAAAATGCTGTATTACAAGCAGGGCGTACTGATTTTATATAAATATGTTATTATATATATGTTAAATATTTCTCCACAAACAAACTTTCTGTTTACAGTCAGAGTTACATATTAAACACTTAATTAGGATCCTTCATGCTCAGCACACAATAAGACTAGGAAATCATTATCTCTGTCAAGAGGTCATGTTTTTGTCCATAAACAAAATCTCCTAAAAATAGATTACTCGAGTGATTCATCTGAAATATGGTGGAAGATTTGGTTGAATGCCAATAAACCACCCATCAAGCAGATTAGATTAATGATGCAACTCCTGACTTTGTGAAATAGGACGTTCTTGTTTAATCCATGACCTTTGAGAGAACGGGTGAAATTAGCTATTGAACTTAACGTATGAGCATCAGCTCCATTGTCCATTCTCACCCTGTGTCACTCTGCAGAGCTCCTGCCTCTCCCTCGCTGACAGGTCCTGACTGCTCTGATTGGTCAACTGGCTCAGTGTCTTGTGATTGGTTCATTGCTTTCAGCTGATACAGGAAGTTCCAGGTGCAGTCATATCAAACACCTTCTGTGGTATTTCAGCAGCCTCCGAAAGCGTATTCATGTCAGTACTGAAGAGCGCCCCCTGCCACATACAAACACCTACGTCCACAGATTGCGCGAAATATGTGGGAAAAGTAAAATATGACTCAGTTAATCGGAAAATGCTGTCTGAAAAGTTGCAAATACGTCAATCGGATGCTCTTATTATTGATCCTCAGTTCTCAATTCATTTCTTTGTCTCTCTATGATTCTTCCCCTGGGAGCAGACGTCACGACGTGGCGACCCAACCAACCGATGAGAATGCTGCGTATCAGTGGACAGGAAGTCACAATGTCACTCAGGGTCAAACCCAGTACGGCTACAACTACCACCACATAGACCAAAGGACTGAGAACCACAGCATGCACTCAGCCTGCATGGAAGCCAAACCCGGCATGCAGCAGAACACCAGCGCCGTCTACGCAGAGTTTACAAGCGACGCCTCACATCCTCAGTGTGGGCCTGAGCAGAGTGACAGCTATTACGGAGCCGGACCTGATGCTGGATACAGCCCCGATGTTTCCAAGTCGCAGAGCCAGTACGGAGGCGACTCCTCTCAACGCGAGTGCTCTCGGTATCAGGCCGGCGACCAGTGTCCATATGAGACAGTTCAATACCAGACGGGGGGGCAGCCACTCTACCACTCAGACAACCACCCTGAGAGGGAGGATCATGCGCGGTACGTGCCAGAGGGATCTGTTCACTTTCTGCACTCAAGGTGAGCTCCCACTCACAGACTCCACCCAGTGGTGCACATGGGTGTTGTAGCTGACTACCCCTCGCCTCACCCCTCCTTTCCAGGAATGGGCCTCATGTTAGCCTGCAGTTAGCACTGAGGGTCAGGTTTCATTTGTCCATTCTGGGCTGCCGTAGTGACACGCCCAAGGAGACAATGCACTGTGAGCAAATATTTCAGGGCCCTTTCAAGGGAAATTTAAACAATTAATATATGCAGGTGGTTATACATTCAGGGGACCATCATTATAATTACCTTATATTCCATTTCTACTGGCAGAAATGGAAGTCATTTCACTAGAATTTGACACACTGGACCTTTAGTTTGATCATTTGAGTGAAAATCTAAAAAAAAGTATAGAGTCACATCAATGCAGAGTGAATAATATAATTACAAGAAAGGGGTCATCGGTGAATCTGATTAGAAAAAGAAGCATTCCGTAGAAATGATGCTTAAACAGACTAATGTTACACATATTGCACATGAGCAGTAATATTCCACAGCTAAAGTTGAATTGTTCCTCATTAATTAAGATGCAAAATCGTAGTCGTTCCCCTCGCTTTGTAATTCAGATGACCCCGGCCCCTCTGATTCACAACCCTCCCCTGTCTTTCTCTGTGTGTGTGAGAGAGTGTGTGTGTGTGTGTGTGTGTGTGTGTGTGTATTGGTGCTTTCCATAATCAAGTGGTCATGTGACTTGAAAGTGGAAAGAATGGTTCAGTCTTCACACTGGGAGGAAACAGAGAGGAAGGGGAAGGTAGGCGTCCTGAGGATGGAATCAACAGCTCATGCTCATATGTGTGTGTGTGTGTTTCTTCATGTTTATAACCATGTGCACCAGATTCTCTGCTGCTGCCTCTCTCCATTGTTAGCAGGTCTTATGCAAATCAGAGGGGCTTTGGTAGGGGGAGGTAGCAACACTGCTCAGTATTGTTTCCTCAGCCCACACGTGCAGCCTGGGAAAGAGGCAGTGAGTGTCTTTCTGTCCTTCTTGTCATCGTTCATATCCGGAGTAAAGATGAGCAGGCTTTAAACTCATTCAGTCAGTGTCATGGGGAAAGTCGGGTTCGCTGTCCATGCATTTCTTTGGCTTGTTTGGCCCAATACTTTGCGTGGCTGTGCCTATGGTGGCAGTGGTAATAGCTACGGTAATTTATGTGGTGGCTCATTATTGCCTCTGTGGGCCTCTGCGCAGACACTCCCAGCAGAGAGACAGTGCAGCGGGGATGATGATGATGATGAAGATGGCCTCCAGTGAGGAAGCTGCCGAGGATCCGGATAACAGAGAAGGTAAATAAACAACAAGTTCAAGTGGATCTACTTTGTTATTTCAAGGACTGATGCTGAAATAAATAATGAAAGGATACATTGTTGTTTTTATTCACCATCATTTTTTCACCGTTTTTATAGTCACCCAGAATGGATCAAACCCCAGTCGGTTGCCTCCCTGTTTTGTCAGGAACTTGTTCAGTAGGATTTCGGGCTAATACCTGAATTGTTTGTGATTGTTCAACATGCATTAATAGAGTTTATATATAAAAGCATCTTAAAACAACATTGCATCATGGGAATTTGCGATAGATGAACAAACTTTCCCTCAATAGTAAAAACTAAAACATGTGACACAAATGTCCTCGTCTGTCCCTCCCAGCAGATCCAGCCTCCTCTGCAGACGTGTCGGGCAGCTCTAACCAAAGGAGAAAGTTGGCCGCTCCACCCATGAGCGTGTCACTGGACCACAGCGAGGGGTCTCTGCTCTCAGAGGACGCCCTGGACACTGAGGACGAGGCTTTGGACACTGGAGACGACCTGGATATCAACATTGATGAGCTGGACACGCCCGATGAGGCTGACTCCGTGGAGCTGAACAGACAGGGTGAGACAGACACTGTTGCTGCGTAGATAGGTATGTATGAGACAGATACATCCCATCATTTTCAAAATAGTCAGGTTTTAAGTGACAAAAACACAACACTCCTTGACTGAAGACTGAAAACCCAATTCCAGACAGAGTTCCAAAAACGATACATCTATTGGCCAATCAGCGATGCTGCAACCCCTTTGTTAGACACATGGTGACGTGCCGTCTGTCCGGTGTTTGGATCCCGGATCCCAGGAGGGACATCTGTCTCCTGTTGACCTTCAGTAAATCTCGTTGACTCCAATGAAATCAATTAGTTAAATTTTTAATAGAATAATACAATCATACGAAGAATAACAAATAAAATATAATGCAATTGCAAATGCAGAGTAGTGCCTGTCACCACGAGTGGATCGTGCACAGTATCCTATCTCGATACCTCGGAGTCAGTTCCTCGCCACTCAACTGACTGACTTGAACTCTTCTGAAGTGTGTCCATTTATTCCTTCTGGGTAGCGCAAGCCTTGTTTTCTGCGCAGTAGCTCTACTGCGCAGGTGTTTTTATCTATCTGACCTTGCTTCACCATCTGCACATTCAAGCTCGCCTGCTCCTGTTTTGTTCTTAGTTTTAATTGGAACAGTTTCAGGAGATAGAGTCAAATATGCTTGTGAACTGGTTTCACGGTTACCTCGTCGAACTGGTGTCACGGTCACCTCGTCCTTTCCCAGGTTGGGTGCCAAATTATCTCTGCACGTTCCCAGAATAACGACTGTTGCTGCTGAAGCGTAGGCTGGGTCACAGGGTGCAGCCTTAGTTCTTGTTGCCCGTGATTCTGTGTCAAAGAATGTGTCAAAGAATAATATTTTAACACGTCCAATAAAAGTTTGACTTTGACACCTCTGATCAATGATGTCTATGTGGCAGCATCTATCGTTCTTAGTCCAACCCATCCTCACATTTGGTCCAACTTGAAATTTGCCATCTCCCCCAGGTACTGTTCATTCGTCACCCGGCCACTTTGCATGTGCTGCATGCAAGACGCATACACGCTGTTTACATGTACCACTGGTGTCGCAAACAGGGGAATCAGAGGAGTCTAATCTGGGTGCAGGAGCAGCCTCGGGTCATGTCACAGATGGGCGTGGATCAGCTGACGGGAGCAGAGACGATAGGCTGTGGAGGAGCGTGGTGATCGGAGAGCAGGAGCATCGCATCGATATGAAAAGCATCGATCAGTACAAAAGAGTTATTTCTCATGGAGGTGGGTGCTCCCACACTACCACTAACTCTCCACACTGTCACCAGACAGCTGCCTTTCAGCTTCACTTAGAGATCATTAGAACTGAATCTCTTTTTTCCCCCTCTTTTTTTTTTTATAAAACAGGTTACTATGCGGAACACAATGCCATCATCGTGTTTGCAGCCTGTTTCCTTCCAGACAGCGACTGCGACAATTACAACTATGTGATGGAAAACCTTTTCCTGTAAGTGATGCTTCACCACATCACACCAAACACAAACATCACACCTCACAGATGACATCACTTTGCTGCTTTGAGGGCTTCCACTTCAAGTAGACCAAGGGTGTCAAACTGATTTCAGCTCAGCGGCCACGCACGGCCCAATTTGATCACAAGGGGGCAGGATTGGACCCTCTGGTGAACCTTCTGCCGGCTTGTTAACAAGACCAGTGTAATTCTACAGTGTATTGTAGAACTTCACATATCCGTTCACAGTCTTCTTAACTGTGTTTTGTACTGTCTGTGTGTACAGGTATGTAATCAGTACTCTGGAACTAATGGTGGCAGAGGATTACATGATTGTATATCTGAACGGTGCTACCCCTCGCAGGAGGATGCCAGGCTTTAGCTGGATGAAGAAGTGCTACCAAATGATAGACAGAAGGTAATGTTTACACAGTGTAAGTCCAAGATATGAACATGTTATATCAAAAACATCCTCATCAACACACAAAACATGCTGGTATTGTGGATTTGAATGGTATCTTTAGCGTGTGGGATATGGAAGATGGGTGTTGAACCTTCGACCCTCTGGTTATAGGGGTTAGGGGTTACAATGATAATAATGTTGATAAAAATGATAATATATTATGATCATCATCAATCATAATACTTGGTCATGATCTTATTTCCTTCCCATACTCTTTCACTATCACAACTCAAGATGTAAAGTCTTCATTTTTTGTCACTGGTTAACCACAGATCAGTATTACAACAACAACGACCAGAATCCACACCCTGTTGTACCAGTGAACATGGCATCTTTGTGTCTTTTGCCAAGAAACACAACTGATTAAATGATAACATGACTGTGTTAGGTGGGTAGGGTGTGTTTTGCACTAAGAATAGGTTAGAGCAGATCCAATCCTCTTGTGAAAATCAAGCTCCTTCCATTGTGCCATGACCTCTCTGACTCATCTGCCTCTGTTCCTGTCCAACAGACTAAAGAAAAACCTCAAGATGTTTATCATTGTTCATCCGTCTTGGTTCATACGGACTCTGCTGGGGATAACCAGACCCTTCATCAGGTCTCACTGTTCACATCTAGACGGCACAACCGTGGGAAACAGTTTCACTTAAATTGTACATGGAGATGTCACACCTTCAATGAAGTGATCCTGTGGCACCACAGATTGAAATGCAGCCTTGTGAAAGCTGACCTCAGACACATTTCTCAGACAACAGAGTACAAAAAGACTTTTAGACTACCTTTCAGCGCTGATAATGAATCTTCTTCTATTTTCTACAGCTCCAAGTTCAGCAGTAAGATCAAGTATGTGCACAGTCTGCGGGAGCTTGGAGAAATCATTCCAATGGAGTATGTCCATATTCCACCCAGCATTATAAAGTAAGTTATTGCGCAGAAGGTTGTTATGATCTAATGGTCTAATCCCCTAATCTGTGTTATATGTTTCTGATTGTTTAGTGTGTAATGAGTTCCTTTTTTTCTTGGCAGTTGGTCTATAAAATGATTCGTTGATATGAGATTTTGTTTTTATGAATGTATAGAGCAGGTGCTCTCTGTAGAGGCTCCCATGTGACATTACCATATTTTTAGTTAATCTTTTCTACCAAAAACAGAATTTGCATTAGCGTGTTCATGCATCTCTCACTCTGTCCAAAGGTATGACGAGGAGAGGGGTAGATTTGCATGCATGAGGTAAATCAACTGTGAAATAGAATTATTTTCTTGTCATAAACCAGGACAAACGCTCTACTGACTGTCTTTTTGCAACATGGCTTCCTGTGTTTCCTCTCATGTCTGATAATCATCCATTTGAACATTTTACCTGAGTCAACCCACGCTAACAACATCGCTGGATGTGAATCCCATAACTAGAAGGCTTCAACATAAAAAATGAAGGGCCTGTAAAGTAATGCACAGTTTCTGACAGTTAAGACAATAAGGGCAACCACGCTTCATCCAACCAATAAAAACACTCACACTAATAAAACAATTTATTTGACAGATCCTTCGATTGTTTGCCCTGCACTGACCCTCTGGGTCACGTAAAGATATTTACAGCGATGATGGACAAAAGTCTGTTTGCTTCTAGTTTGATGACTTTTCCTCAGCTGATAAACATTTGAATTGATGAATTGAATTGAATTGAAATACTTTATTTAATCCCTTGGGAAATTCAGCACTGCAGTTCGCTCACATTAGACAATAAACAATAAACATAGAGGTAGTCGAAGGACCGCTATATAAACCCAGGTAAAACTATACACTCTCAGAGAATGATAAAATAAGGGAGAATCTAAGAAACATATATAAAAAACGATGAATATGGAGAAATGTGCCATGGACAGTCAGTGCAAATACAACAATATAGGTGCAAAAATACTGAGTTTAAAATAAATGCGATTTAAATAAGTCCGATCGAACCCAAAATCAAAGTGTCGAGTGTCAAAAAGTACAGTCCCGTGTTAAAATAGAGTCTCTGTTCTAAATAAATAAGTGCAAAGTTCAAGTGTCAAGAGTACAGACCGGTGCTACAATAGTCACTGATTCCAGATAAAATGCAAAGATCAAGTGTACAAGTACATTCCGGTGCACATCCGGAAAAACGGATGCAAATACAGCAGTTAAGATTTAACTTGATGGTATGTTACCTTCACAAAATGTGACTGAGTATGAGGAAGCTCTGTTACAGCTAGCCTGTGAGATTTGGAGCGTGATTTTGTTCAGGAATTAAATGACTTTTTTTTTGGTATTGCAATAGTCATGTGGAGAGATAATGAGAGAAAATGCACAGGTGTAATTTGAGCTATAGGGTCAAGTTTTATTAAATTTAGATTTTTTTTTTATTCAGGCCGGGAAAAGAATTCATCCTTGCGTTTCATGAAAAGCTATAAATATATTTAAGTTATTATTATTATTTATTTATTTATTTATTTGTCTATTTATTTTTGATAATAATTACCACTGGTACAAGATGAATCCTGTAAACGCAACACGACATCTAAGCTCCATGTGCCTCTTGAGACTATTTGCAAAGCAACTTTACAACAGAGAGGAAAAGTTGTTTGCTCAACAAATAAAAGTGTGGTTTATAGTGTCAACATCCTGAATATTGCAAATGATGTTTGAGATCTGGTGGTTTGAGACAAAAAGTCTTCACACCACAAAGACTTTATTGTCATGGACACTTTGCAATGTACAACGAAATTAAAAAGTGCTGTTGACTCACAAAAATAAACAAATAAATAAATCTATTTGAATGATCTATATCAATTATATTCAATTTGTTACACTTTCCATTATCCAAGAAGCCCTGTCAGAACAACCTTTGTCCTGAGGTGTCATTGAGCATGTGCTGGATACAACAGGCACCACACCTATGACCTACATCAACACAAGTATTAACTCATACAACACCAACATCCAGTAACTGCATGTGCCATATGTTCTGGCAATGTGGCCATGCCAGTTTCTTGTTTGACACTCTCTATAACCTTTTCCCTCTCCCTCCCTGCCCAATGCAAACCTCAGGCCGAATACAGATTTGCAGAACGCAGCGGTTAAGTAAGTAGTGCTCGGCTGTTTGGCAAGTCTGTCAAGATAAAGAAATGTACAGGTCTGAGCCACGAATCTCTATTAACAGTACAACTGTGTAGATATGCCATGTTTGCGCTGTGTCTCTCTGTGAAGCCTCTGTGCCGTTCAGTCAGACTTATTGAAGGGAGATCCAATCAGTGATCAGATTTCCCATCGGTGAACGTTAACTGTGAGTTACACATAACATTAAAGGGACGCAACAAAGAGATGTGGAGGACGTTTCTGCAGAATTAGCTGTCCTCTGACCAGGTAATGCTACATGGTCTCTCCCTTTAAGTTTGATCCATTCTAAAGAATAACCTCAAGTCAAATATTTTTGCTTGGCTGACCAGCTGAGGGGCGCCCAGTGTAACTTTCTCTCTGGGGGCCCAAAAACCTTGCTAACCTAAGCCTTAAACTCAATACATACTCTGCAAGAACAGAGCACTTTGTTCTTGCTCTCAAGACTGCACAAAAAACAAGTTCAACAACAAGCTATTTGTGGTCAGGACATTACTTCTTTGTTCTTGCAAAATGTGTCACGGTATTCAGCTGTGGTATTTTCCAGATCTCGTTCTTCCACTCCACCTCACCTTGATTGACTTGTACCGAGATGACTCAGAAGGTGATAGCCTTATAAGTCAGCCTTGAGAACTACACGGTCTTGCGTGTGACTGCCACGTGTTTGGTTCTCGTCAAAGTGGATTCAACAAATTTTTAAACCACACGATCATAATGCAGAACAGGCTCGATCCCCTTCCCTTTTACTACTACTCTACCAGCTTTAAAAAGTATTGCAGTAGATTCATTCGCAGGTCTCTCACCTGGCAACATGTGCCGATGTTTCGGGAAATAGTATACCACGTCTGATTCCAGGTACAGCCATAAAGATATACAGTACCTCTGACACTGGTCGAGATGATTTGATGCTTCTTTGTTTAATCCTGTGATATGATCTGACCGCTGTTGTCTTTTTAATTCTCTCACATCATGCACTTCCACCTATAGTGTCTCAAATGTTGATCTCCAACACCGAAAGAGGCTCTCCAACGCGCTCTGTCATCCTCTCTCACTCAGGGCCGAGAAGAGGGGGAACTCGGCTGTTTGACAAAGACAAGTGCTTGCTGCCTAACCTCCCCCCTGCAAAGTGCTGTATTATACCACAGCATGTCTATGAGTGATCCTGCAGCCTGATGTGTGCAGCACTACGGCGACAAGACTGGACCAGAGGATGCTGTTGTAGCAAACATCAGGCAAAGTCTGGTTCAGTGAGGGAAGTACTAACGCCTCTCATTGGGTGCTCTAACACTCACCCCAACATACAGCGACTGAGACTTTCACTGTGCTGGAGGGAAGATGCTTTACCCTGTGCGACTGTGTCAGACACAGCCATCAACTGTATTTCCCATTCGTCATTCATCTCTTCTCCATTTCATCTTTTCCGTTAAATCATATATTCATTCTTCGATTCACTGCAGAGGGAAAACACAGCAACTTCATCGGACAGAAGGCGCAATCATCATCAAGTACACGTGAGGTGACCAGTGAGAATACAGTAGCCTGTTCAGTAGACTGTAATGTTACCGGAGGGACTACACTCAAAATGAGTAACTTTATTTATTTCATGGTGCAGTGTGTAGGACTTAGTGACCTCCAGAGGTGCAGTCGCATGTTGTAGCTGAATAGGCGTCACCTCACTATTCTTTATACATAGAACCCATTGAAAAAAATCAAACGCTCATTCCAATGTATGGCGACTCCTAAAGTTGTGCCGTGGTTTGGCATGGTAATGACACAAAGATTGATCATGTCAGGCTAACAACCAACACCCTTAACATGTCTCATATAAGCTGGGGTGTGGCAATCAAGTTTCACTGTGAACATTATGGGAATGAACATTTCACCTGGATAACTGAACAATGAGTGTTGAGCTGCAGTATTGTGTTGCATGCTTTCAGTTGTTCTGATACATACCTGACTTAGGGTGTGTGTGTGTGTGTGTGTGTGTGTGTGTGTGTGTGCGCGCGTGTGTGTGTGTGTGGGCGGGCGTGTGTGGGCGTGTGTGTAGGCATGGTAAAATGCTTGTTGGAGAGTAATGAGGGACTATTATGTTTCCTGTATTATGTATTCCTTTATAGTGACAGCTGAATGCCTCACTGTCAGGGAACGGAGAGGGAGAGTCTACTTTTCATTCTGTTTTACTTTTCTTATTTGTGTCTTTCCAGGTGTTGATTTGTTGTAAAACGTGTAAAATGCTTTGTTTCATTAAATGTGTGTTCTTCCTCATATGTCTTTAAAGGGAAATTCTGTGAGAGTGATGAACAGATTTTAAAACCAGGTTGTACTAGTGCTTGTTTTTAGTAAATACAAGGCAGAACAATATGACACTACAGGTGCTCCATGCAGCCAGTGACTGAACGTCACCTGAGGATAGACAAGCACCATATCACAATGTACCACACACCATTTATTGATCATAGTAAATATCATTTTTACATTTGAATACAAATGTCAAAATCAGTGCACATTGTATTGAATAGTTCAAGTGAAATATATGTACATGTACATATCGTGAGTTAAAACAGGGCTAAACAGGGCTAGCTGAATTATAAAAGCTAAAGTGGAAAAATAAAAAAGAGCCCTTTGGGAGTCAGAAGAGCTGGCTCATCTTGGTGAGCTGAGCCAAATGATCTGGCTCATCAACAACAACTGGAATTCCCATCCCCAATAAGTCGTATGGCAGGACGCCCCGCTCCCTCCCTGCCAGGTAGAGCTACAATAAATATGAGACAATGTCAATGGTCATTGGGGAGTCATTCACTCCAAAGTGATCACTCATGTTTGTGTTTACAATGTGGTCTTGTTTACAAATGTTGAACTAGCTCATGTTGGATTTCATCCATGTCAGTGTTTGATATAGGTAAATAGTTAGCTATGCATGGAAGCTTCAGCTTGGTTTGTCAATTTACTTTCATGCTTTAGTAATTCCTATTGTAGAGATGACATTGACTTTATTGATTGTGTTTGCTTGAGAGCTAAATTGCAATTATTCTAAATCCAATGCTAATGACCCGTCAACAAGTTGTTGCACGTTTGTTGACAACAATCCACCCTTTTGATCTAGCAAGGTCTCATGAAACAACCACTAATTTAATCACCGCCTAACTGTCATGATAGATCATTTAAAATATAATGCTACATGGTCTCTCCCTTTAAGTTTGATCCATTCTAAAGAATAACCAACAGTCCACCTACTGTAACTCAGACAGGGCCCTTTGTCTCAGATACTTCTCCAAACAGTAAACAACGATTGGATCAGTGTCAATGTCAAACTTGTTGGCAAAGAGGTGACGGTACGTCAGCATCCACCTGAGGTCTCCAGCACCATACACACATATTCCCCTGACGTGGTTTCCTTGACACTCTGGATACACCGCGTCCACTGAGTCCTGTGGCCCCTCATGCCCATGCCACTTCACCAGGCGAGCGATGGC
>JAFBJT010107944.1:67485-103201 GCA_016785325.1 Chascanopsetta lugubris | reverse complement strand
CTCTCTCTCTCTCTCTCTCTCTCTCTCTCTCTCTCTCTCTCTCTCTCTCTCTCTCTCTCTCTCTCTCTCTCTCCCTCTCTCCCTCTCTCCCTCTCCCCCTCTCCCCTCTTCATGGGCGAGCTGTCACACGTGTCACGCCGCAGCTAATACAGCCAAGATGAACAGGCGCGGGGCAGATCAATGTTATCAGCCGGCGCATGCCGCCCTCGCCTTTGTGCGACCGTCCGCTCGCAGACAATGACATCGACCTCTGCCTCTTTACGCGACAGCCAGCGGTGTGGACAGCGCCGGGGATGTGATACGATCTGGTGGCCGTGCGGCCGCACAGTAAAGGATGACATGTCTCCACATTCTTTAGAAAAGGCCGTGTTGGACTGTGACTGTCACATGATAGATCACTGGGTGAAGGATATTAAGGTTAAAGGTGAATAGTTATTTACAATCACATCCTGGAAATGCATTAGAAGTTAGCACTGTGGAACAGTAATATTTTGTCTGTATGGACTAAGATTGTGATAAGTGGGATCATAAAAAACAGAGGGATTACAATGACAATAACATGTCTGTTGTTAGAAGTGGATTTGTGTTGTTGTTGTTGTTAGTTACATGCAGCCTTTTTTTGTTTTTTATTTACATGTTTATTTATTGCCAGAACTGAAACTGCAAAAGCAAATAGTATCCTTGCCATTACTCCTGTTTTTAAAGGACTCATCTGCAGGTTTTTTAGATAAATCACTTTCAGACTAAAGTAGGAAAAAAATCTAATTTAAATGTTATGCTGAAAAATGACCCAAATTTCTCCAAATTGATAAAAACCATGAACGTATTCGACCAAATAATTAACTTTTTTGGTTAATAGTTGGTGGGAATGCCGTGCCACTGAGTATACGATCATGAATGAAGATAAATCAAATGTAATGATAGAATAGACTGAATGACAGAGACACGAAACAAGCTGAAACAGACCTGTTGATTCCATTAGCGCCGTGTGTTGACGTAGAGGCGTCTGAGCTGCGGCTTCCTGTTCGCGCACCTGGTGGACGTCCACGAACTTCATACGAGAATCAAACTTGTGACACTCGGCGCTTGATTGCCCATACTGCGGCGCCGAGGGTTGCGGCTCTTAATTGTCTGTCCCCTTCAGCGGTTCCGCCTCGGTAAATACGGCGGCCTTGTTTTTTGTAATGTGCCGTGGAAACACTGGAAACGCCGGCGCTCAGCGTGTCTGAGCAAAGCTCCGCAGGTGTTGCCTAATTATATCAGCCACTTGTACCTCGAGCTGATCTGTAAACAGCGGGACGGTCTCATCTCCACTTGCAGTGATTGATGAGGGCTGCATGGAAACAGCACCCCCCCCCCTCCCCCATCCTCCTCACCCCCTCTCCTCGTTCTGTACTTTCACTTTGACTAGAGGAGATCTCTTGCGCAATACTTCATGAAAATGCTGCTGATGTTGTTGCAAGTTTTAGACCCACAAAGAAACCTAGGTTTTAAATCACTCCCGCACCTGTGGTTTTCAATTTAGCCGTCTCACCGTTTGTTAGTTCTAGTTTTTTAAGTGTGTCAGTGGAAGCTTTTTTAGGGACTGTCAAGGAGATATATTCATCTCCCTATCCTCTCATCCTTCCAACTTTTATTATTCATGTCTCCAAGAAGCTTATTCTCACCATCATTTTAGCTGCTTTAGCTCATTAAGCTGCTTAGCAAAAGCCATCATTTTCTTAGCTATATGCCCCCTAGTGTTTCAGTCGTGTAACGACGTGCACCCACAGCATAACTTGGATTTGCTATGTTGAGGTCTGTCGCTTGGTGGCAGCAATGAGGGCGGGGCGACGAGGGAAGCATCCAGATAGTCTCGTCTGAATGTGTCTATGTGGTGCACGAGGGAGGTTACATGCACACTCTATATATGATGTATATATATAAAACATACCCACCTGTCACGTATCGACCTTCACCGACTGCCCCGTGTTTCAACTCTCCGATAAGCTCCTCCTCCACGTGAACTCATTGGACGGAGCGTGGCGTGACACGTGGCAGGAGGTGAGGGGAAGAAAATATAGAATCTGAGATGTGTGAGACGGTGTGTGTGTGTGTAAGTGTGTGTGTGTGTGTGTGTGTGTGTGTGTGTGTGTGTGTGGAGGAACAAAGAGGCTGCAGGTTGCCTCCTCCATTACACAGAAAAGCAGAGACAGAGATGGTGACACAGCAGACCTCGGTGCCGCCTGACATTTCAGAATCGGATCAGTCGGGGGCGCCGGGCTGCTCAGGTGATGGAGGAGTCCGACCACGAAATGCGAAGTGAGACCAGACGACAATTTGTTTGTCTGTAAATATTCTTTTCATGTTTTACCCTCATCACTAAACATATAAAATAGCTAGAAAGCACGGAACGCCTCCTCGTGTAAAGACGTTTCGGGACAATAGATAGAATTCCTCTGAACTCTCCAAAGATGCTTCTCCTCAGATGTTGTGATGGAAAAAATGTGCAGTAATTTCATCCGTTCCACCGTTTTTTCTCATTTCAGCTTCATCCTCGAAGTTATTAAAGATATTTATCAGACTCGTGCTGCAGAGGATCTCAGCTCAGATACACTGTCTTTCATCAGCTCTGCGGAAACAGAAGAAAACCATGTTCAAAATTGAATTACTAGCTTTTTTCCTCTACAGTATGTGATGGACTCAAAGATAGGACCATTTTTAGAGTATACTATGTAGGTCAAATATTAAGTTTGGAATTTTGTTTTTTATTTCTTTTATTCTGTAGTTTCTTTATTCTTGTTTAATTGTGATAGATATGTTATATTTATTTTTGCATTTACGTAAATGTTGCCACTCCACAGTTTTCTCCTCCTCATTAAGACATGATTATAATAATAATGATAATATATACAAATAAAAGCATTAACATAAGATTGATCTAATGATGTCTAATGCCATTTCTAACCAAATAAATATCCTTCATAAAATAATACATGGCAACAAAGCAATATAGGGTTAGGGTTAAATTCTTTAATACAAAATGTACAAATCCATAAATTTGCATATATATATATATTGCATCTGAAAAGCTGCACTGCAACAGTGACAGAAAACACTTTAAATGGCCACTTTTCACTCGTCCATTCCTCAGCCTAGAAACGTCCACAATCTTCTTCTTCCTCTTCTCTCTGATACCGACCCGAAAAATTTTTTTGTAATTTTGGTCATCAACAGTTGAACCACTGTCAGGTCTGTAAATATATTTGTTTAGTTTCTCCATGTGTCAGTTGTAACATGTCCAAACGGCCATTGTCCAGAATATGTGTGACATTAATGGAGGAAGCTGCGAGCTGTTAGATTTACTTGTCAGCAGCTCTGACGGAATCACACCTCCTGTGATTGGGCAGGCTGACGATCCTTGACAAATAAGCCCCCCCCCTCCTCTCATGTCTCACTCGTTCACCTGCACCCTGATTCCATCAATAATTCATCAGCTGGATATAGTGTCTGTAGTCCGGGGAGCTTATGATCAATCCGTCATGTTTTATTAACCATCGGGCTCCCAGGGACCTGTTGGAGAGCCGGGGCACAGGCAGCAAGACCTGAGGGCATGCGTGAAACGCAGCGGTGCAGAGAATGACTTGAGCGTGTTCAGGAGAGTGAAGGCTCCGTTGATGCCGCTCTGCGTGTGACGCGAGCGTGGCGTCACTGATGTTGTGCCAGTTGCCCCCATGTTGGCAGCGATGCTGTCGCCACGGATACGCCGACCAGCTGTTAAGTCAACTGATGCTCTGTACATTGCACTGTGCGCCAGTCTGCCATTGACTCTGACTGATTTACTACTCCACTTTATAGCTGTCTGCATTACCTTAAAATGAGCCCTTTATACTCATAGTAGTGAGTCCCCTCTGTAAAGGCAGCCATGTTGCACCGCCATGTTTTATAGGAGCCCCGAATGGACAAATGAAGTGATAACTGAAGGCTACCATAGGTTCTGCTGGGGAAGAGTGAGGTGAGGGGTGTTAAACCTCACCAATGCATGTCTCTAAAGCCATAACATTGCACCTTTAACTTTGCGACAGGTTGTTATTGGGCCACTAGGGGGCAGCAGACGCAAGCTTGAAACACCAATGACATGCTTGTTTGCAGGATGTGGAGCTGGAATGGGGGATTCTGGATTTTTCTTGTTATCTTTTTGAAAGAAATATTATATTTGATAACATTAATATATATATATTTACTAATTTAGATGCACAAAACTGTGCATTTAAAATCGTTGCCTCTTACATATCCAGCATAAACATTTTGCATCCATTTGGAGTTGTGACTCTATAACCATCCAATGAGTCTTTAAGGCCACATTTTATTTCCATCCTCATCGCGCTTACATCCATCCCTCAAAATATACAATGTTTTTCATTTGAATCCATTTAAATTAAAAATCATATGGAAATCAAATCCACACAGAAATGTTAAAAACTTACTTGGCCCATCTTCTATGGGTTTATGGAAATCTGCTCTGTGGGATTTGACATAAAACCTGCTGACAAACAAGCCTGAAAACCTATCAAGTCCTTACTTGTTGCTTGTACTGTGCATTTCTTGTCGTGGAGCCAGTTAAACAAAATAAGCTGTTTTATTTATTCATTTATTATTTCTTTATTTCTTTATATTTTGAATACAGTGGAATACTGGGGGCGGAAACTGTAAAGATCAGTGAAAATGAATTGAAGCCAAAAAGCCTCAGGGCATAAAGCAACATATTAAAAGATGACAGAATGCCGTTGCTAGGGGCGACCTCTTCTACAAACATACTAATATGATCTAATATCACTGTAAAGAAAATACTACTTGAATATTTAATGAAAACTCCCTTGTTTTGCCTCATGTGGAATTGTATACAGAGTCTCAGAAGGAGGTTTATGTTACTCTGTCATCTCATGTGTTTCAGTGGTGAACTAATAATACACCTCACACAAGATGCTCAACCCCGTTCGGAAATCTAATAGTTGATTTTTTTGAAATGTAATTAAAAAACATTAAAAGAAGCTTTAGTGAGATAAGCTCCTCAGCCATGATCTATACTGTGGTATAGTGGCTGGCTGTTTCCTATTCTCCATGGATGAGCCTCACATACCAATGAGTCCTCACATATCCAGAGGGGGAGTCAGATTAAACGCGATGCGGAATAATATTTTCTTTCTCAAACGCCGTATGGCAGTAAATTATTCAGGTTTCTTTCTCTCCTCTTTGGGGTGGAATCGGATTTCTCCCGTCTTGGCGTGTCGGTGGGAGTGGATGTAAATGCGGGCGAGAGCCTCTTATGGAGCGGCTGGGTGGAGGAGTGAGGAGCCAGTCAGAGTAATGGAGGGTTGCGATGATTGCAATTAAGGCGGCTCAGTGTATTCACATGGATCCAGATGGATGGACACGGTGGAGGTGTGTTAACTCTTTGCAACCAGCCTTTAAACAAATAGGGACTTTTCAACTCATTGTTTGAGAGCAGCAATTCACCAATCAAATTATACTTCACTTTAAATAGGATTGATGCATTTAAAGGACCAGTGTGGAGGATTTCTGTAACGTTATTTCCCTGCATAGAAGGGAAGTGTGAGGCCCATGCCTCAATTTCACCTCTAGATGTCACTCAACTCTACGTACTACACCTTTTGATCATTTTTACCTTTTCCATAAATGTAGGATTGTATAGATTTTGTTTTAATTATGGCACTCTGCACTTGGCCAGTAGGTGGTGGTGTCTTCAATGATTTGCTCTCTCTCTCTCTCTCTCTCTCTCTCTCTCTCTCTCGCCCATCCACGTTAACATCCTACTTACAGAGCAGCGGTTACTTTTAATGAAATGCTGTCATCGATACACTCCCTGTGCTCTTACATTGATACCTGCTGTATAAAGACCCCAGAGGACCCCCCCCCCACTTCATTCCACTCTTCATTTACACAGTGACCCCTCCTGTGTTGAGCTTTAAAGATTTTAGCGTGATCGTAACAGAGGAACGGAACCTAAAGCAGTTGGATTAATATTTTGCGTGAGGGTAGCAAGCTTGGAAGGGGTGAGGTGAGGGGTATTCAGCTGCCACTTCACCACTAGGTGGCGCTGAACTCCAGACGCTAGGCTTTTAACAGTCAAATAAAACTTTAATTCTTAGCGTATGATAAGTGGATTACTGGAATCGGGCTGCTGTTTTCCTGTGGTTTTGCTGTAAAGTCCTTCTCTAAGATGTGAGCATTAGATAATGAACACACACACGGACACACGGACACACGGACACACGGACACAGTGGCTCAGCACATGTTTCTTTTCCACGTCCAGCTCACGAGAGGCCGGGCCTCCCCTCCTCCTCCTCCTCCTCCTCCTCCTCCTGCTCCTCCGTCTCCACACCCTCCCTCCCTCACTCATATCCACTCCCTCTCATCATCTTCCCTCCTGTTAGTTTGCAGCGAGGCAGTCAGAGCGCCTGAAAGAGCGAGAGGCAGCCGCGGACTCCCACAGACGAGAGCGGAGTTTGGATGATTTACCTCCTGCCTCTTCACACCCGGACTTTATTCCACTTCAGGGCCCATTCCTGGCTTTTGAGATAAGAGAGGACCTTTAATGACTTCCACACGAATCCGTGGCCGGCTTTTCTGATTCCCTCGACGAGGGGTATTTTAACCCTTTAACCCCAGCCTGTATTTTTGGGGCAGCAGGTAGGGTGCCAGGAGGCGCCCGGGCCCCCCCCCCCTTCCCCCCCTCCTGCGTGAGGGCCAGGCGCAGCGCTGGAGTGGGCGCAGGGGAACTGGAGTGCGGGACCGGGTGCCAGCGCTGGTCCTGGCGAGGGCGAGGAGGCCGGCTCAGGATCCGGGTTCGGGTCAGGGTATGGTGGCGGAGGCTCGGAGTGGGCGGAGGGCGGAGCGATGCTGAGCGCCGTCTGGGAGACGGAGGGGCTTCAGACGGTGGGGATCGTGGTGCTGGTGTTCGCTTCCATCAAGCTGCTGCACCTGCTGGGGCTCATCAGCTTCTCGGAGGGTAAGAGAGAGAGAGAGAGAGCGAGAGGGTGGGAGTGGGGGAGAGAGTTTGTTGTGAAACTAATTAATTGCAAAGTTTCTTCTGGGTTAGTCAAACTCCTTTAAAACAGACCAGAGCTTCTTGTAGAGACAGAGAAGTCTGAGTGAACGAGGGGGAAAGGGAGTCAAAGTCCTGAAAGTGAGATTCTGAGATGTGACCGGAGGCGAGAAGATGTCAAGTTGGAAAAGTATCGGTTCAGAAAGATTCTTTTTTTTGTGTTTTAAAGCTTCGGGATGACTTTGAATTTCCAGAATTGGGATTGAAAGGGAGCGTCTGTCAGTTTCAAACCTCTGAGGTCAGATCCATCTCTGTTTAAAGTGGATATGATTCAAGGAGACGAGTGTATCAACATGTGTAGGCGCTGAAATCCAAAAAATTCCATGTGGAATTTCTTTTTTCTTTTTCTTCTTTTTTTCAATGAAGCATCTAAAACGAAAAAGCTACATTTAAAAGAATCATTTCTGGGCATGTATTTGTAAATACAATCTTATAGACTTGCAGATGTGAACAGTGGAAGTGTGAACCCTATGCTTGTTGCGGTGCATTCCTCTCATGTGTCCATCCCATGGTCTTTAAAGTAATAGATTTCTTGTGTCAGCCCTCATGCATGTGTCTGTTTGGCTCCAGGTGCACAGAGCGAGCCGGGGCCTGAGTAAACAGTTTGCTTTGGTTCCTCTGAGGTCGTCTCATTAAATAAAGTGGAGCAGCGCTGCAGCAAGCGAGTCTGAAACTGGAAAGCTGAGGCCCATTCATCAGATGACAGTTTAGTAAACAGCGCCTTATCTTCTAATTAGCGCCATTCGTCACCGGTCTCCCCGAGCCATGTCCATATTCAGTGGTGGTGGCGTTTCTGGAAGTAGGTGACTGGAAAAAGCTGACCTGACCCCCACGGGGGGGCTGGGGGTGTATGGAGGTGGGGGGGGATTGTTTACACAGAGAGCTGAGGTGTCTGTGTCTGTGTTTGGCGGCGACTGTTGTTTCAGAGAAGCACATGGGAGCAAGTGTTTTGGATTTTCAGGAGGGCAGAGAAGCTCAGTTTACACGCCTCAGAGAGCAGAGGCACCGCCACACTACACCAACCCCCCTAACACACACACACACACACACACACACACACACACACACACACACACACACCCCGCAACAAGGTTTTCCCAAAAGCAGCCGACAACTCGATATTGATTCCTCTCGGCGATGAGCTGATAGAGATGTCAGAGGCAGCCGCAGTTAATTTGATCAGTTTGCAGAACAGGTGTATGTGAGCACAATTACTTAGAGACGCTCCCTGAGCTGCTGGCTCCTGATGGGAGGTATTGATGTGCAGCGTGTATCTGATTTATGTTGTTCAGCAGGAGAGAGGGAGAGAGAGAAGGAGGGAGGGGCGGGGTCAGAAATGAATGTGCAGATCTTTGTTTACGATGATGGGAATCGATTGGAAAGTGACAGATCACGGTTTGTGTTTACATCAACACTGACGGCTGAGAAGTGAGTGGAACCATAAACTTGTCCGTGTGGCTCTGTGAGAAACTCTAAAAGTAGTTGATAGGTCAAGTAATCAATATTTATTTTGTAGTTATAAATTAGACCATATTTGGATTATTGATAAGTTGGTTAATAATTGTCTTAATTATTTTTTTTTTTAAGTCAAAAAGGTGAAAATGTTCAGATCCCTAGTTTGGCATAAATATGTTGTTTGTCCACTGATATATAGTTGTTGTTATTTTTTACTTTAATGCAGGATTAAAAGAAAACCATAATTATATTTGGACCTTATAACTTTTTTTCTTATTCATTTTTGGCTATCTGTCAAAAATTGCAATCTCTATGACAAACAATTGAATAATGAAATACAATTTGATTCTAATGTTTAGATAATTAATGATGACATAGATACTTCTTACAAAAACAACAAATGAAATGGATAAAAAGAAATCAAATGGATTTAGAAATCATTTCATACATCATTTTTTAAGGTAACTCCAGTAGGATCACCTCAATAAATAAACAAAAACAAAAAAAAGATTTGAAATGATTTGTATCCTAATCTATTAAAAAGGGGTCAAAAGGTCACAGTGCACATAGGTTAAAACTGGCAGTGCTGACCTCTGACCCTCTGCTTAAAACCATCAGTCATGATGTTGTTTCCATCTCAAAACCCCAAATCTCTTTTTCCAAAATGTTTGCCTGCTACCTTTTGTTTTCATTTCTTTCCTCTAAATCAAATCCTTCGGGGTAAAGCGAGCGGCTCCGCTGAGTGTCCACGCTCGGCTTCACATTCATGCCGTCAAACGTGTCCACAGCTGGGAGCCGCTCGGACCAATAACATCCGTCCGCCGCCGGCCACCTGAGCTGCTCCACTGGGGGGCGTCAGGGGGATAAAGGTCTGTTATATATATATTTTTTTTTAAAGACTCTACAGTCAAAGGAGCTTCTCAGCTGGGCTGCAGATTAAAAAAAAAAAATTTTTTTTTACTCTGCTCCACATTTGACTGTGGAGTCTGCTGGCAGGAGAAGAAGAAGAAGAAGAAGATTGACATGTAAACAGAGAATGTCCCCTCTGGCCTGAAGAGGCGACTGCACCCTCCACTCACTTCCTCCAATTTGTTATTTCTCTGAGATAAGTTTGAGTTTGATTTAACTGTGTTTGTGTTGTTGCTCAGTCTAAACCTAAGATTTGCTGAAGAAACTAAAGATAATCTAACCTCATGGTAATCTAACCTTGAATGAAGGCAACCGGAAACTTACCCTAACCTCCCAGAAATCCCTGTCCAATACCTTTAACACACATCTGCCTTGGCCTAACCTTTACCAGGGCTTAAACCTAAACTTATCATAACCCTAACCGTAACCAAACCGAAGCCCCAATAAATCAACCTGAACCTAAGATAACACTACCCTAACCTTACCTTAAACTAATCTAAAACTAATCCTAACCTTGACCAGAGTTTAAACCCATACCCAAATCTAACTTAACCTAATGCAAACGTATGCTAACCTAAGTATTCTCGAATGTAGCATAACCTAAACCTTAACCTCACCCAAGCCTGAACTCAAACTTGACCTCAACCTAAACACAATCTCAACCTAAACCAAGCCTCAATCAAACCATAGACCCACACATAACTTTATAATCTGTATGACAGAGATCTGGTTTTAGTGCCCATAAGCAAGACAACTCCTCATTATGTGATCAAAGTTCTGGGTATCACACACACACACACACACACACACACACTCACACTCATACATATATCTTCATAGTGGCATTACAGTCATTAGCACAAAGTGCTGAGTAAAGACTGAGGGTCCTGGCTAATCATCTGTAATGTAATTAGAAGTAATCCTGTGTTTCGGCCTCATTCCCCTCTCACTGTCTCTCTCTCTCTCTCTCTCTCTCTCTCCCACACACACACTCACACACACACACACACTTACATTTCTTTCATAAGTACACCATTACCCCGAACCGTGACAACATGCTCTGTCAGTTTGTTGTGATGGTGTGGGAGAAGAGAGAGAGAGAGTCTTCGTGGCCGATATCCATCCAACAATGTTCTTGTGTTCTCTGTGTCCTTGATGGAGATTTATGGGCGAGCAACGAGAGAGAGAGAGAGAGAGAGAGAGAGTCTGCACCGAGCAGCATCATTATTTATTTATCTTTTCTTTCTGTTTTCACTCCCTGATAAAGTCTTGTGGTACAGGTGCAGGTCACAGTGGAGTCCAGCCTAAGGCCTGTGATGGTAGTGCAGATCAACCAGACATGAAATATAATAACCGGCAAGAATATGCAGATTTGATCCATTTAATTTAGTTATATTTTTTTTGAAATTGTATATTATTTAATTAAATTGTATTTCAGTATATTTTAATTCATTCAACATTTCAAGTTCCCCAATTTTATCTCAATATTCTATCAATTACATCATATTATTATTAAAGAGAGACTCGATTAATACTAAATGCACTATTCTTCCTTGTATGTTGGCAACACTTTTTTTTTTTTAATGAAACTCATATTTGTGTGATTGCTACTGTGGTTTTGAAGATGGACCTGGACCGAGCTTCCACCTGTCCACCTCTGGAACCTTGTCAGGACCTTGTCCTTCACTTGTTGTGTCATCTGAGATTATGAATGACCTTTCTGCTCCTGTTGTTGTTGTTGTTCTTGTGTGGCCTTTGGTAGTGACCCAGCAGCCACGACCCGCCTGTCATAGGAGAATCACTATTAGAAGTCCTTCACTCATTTTCTAGCCAGCCACCATGGAGACATGTGATGATGTCAGCGTGTTAACTCTCATTTGGGTAAGTGCTGAAGTGTGTGTATCCATCACTTACACACTGGGTTTTATGAGCCTGATATAAACGGCACCGCGTCTTTATGTGATTGTTTTCCTTGTCGAGTCCATTATGGAGGCCAAGACTGTAAATGTGTTAGCATCGGATGATACGGCCGTCCACTTAGTTGAATTGGCAGCGGGAGTCGGGGGGGAAATACACCCGAAAGATTGAAACGAGGAAACGGCGACTGATGAAGTGACCGCTCATGCACTCGCTGATACTTGTGAAAGGACGACAACGGAGACAGCCTATTAACCTTTGGCCATTTTCCATGAAGCCTATTTAGAGCCATGGCACGATTGACTTAACCTTTGCCTGGATGTCCGGAGTTACCCGTCCCTCGGGGGGGGGGGGCCTCTTCAAGAGCGACTTGACCTGTCGATTCAAATCAGGGCAGCAAGGGCAAGTATCAGAGGAGTGATCGATGGTGATGAAAATGGGATAAACTGATGGGAGGGGTTGCATTTATTTAAATGGCACGCTGATCGTCCATGTTGTTTTCAAAAAACTCACTCAAAGCTGAAATGTCGTTATGAAAACGAAGAAAAATCGTCGCTACACACGTAGTTTGTATTTTCTAATCGAAGCTCTTTCAGCTCATTCACCACGTTGAGCCGCTCTAATTAGCCGACAATATGAATAACCCACGCCGGCAACATTATTTCACGTAATTACGCCAAGGACAAAGGTTCTCATGCATAATGCAGCCCATTCCTGCCAGCGGTGTTTTAAAATGTTTTTCCTCCACATCTCTCCAGAATGTTTTCGTTTCTCATTCCTGACCAGAAAGAGTCCTTTGACTTCCTTTTGTGTCACTTCCTACCCATGTCGCATCAACTCCATGGGGGAGGGAGGGAACAGAAAGAAAGAAAGTGCTGACTCGGCGCCTCGTCGAACCCGTCCCATTACCAGCCGCCGACTCGTGTTATAGTAGCAGCGGCAGGGATGAGTTTTAATTCGCTGTTAGAAGATCATCCATCATCAGCGCCACCGCTGAAGCCGCGGCTCCACGACAAAGGTTAAGAGTCTCATCTCATGGACTGGTAATTAGCCTGTGATGCGTTATCGCAGAGGATACGCCGACATGCAACATATATAGGCACAAAGAGAAGCTCGTGATTCAGCTTAAAATGAGACTACCTACCCGACCGACCGGGTTTAATGAAACTGGAGACGCCGCAGACCATAAATCACGTTTAATTACTGCAGTGTAGAATCAGAGTCACGTGAGCAATTAAAGGTTCAGTTTGTAAAACTCTAGTTTTCGTCACGGTGGCCCTGTTGGAGTTCAATGCACAGTGAAGACAGCCAGACGTTCTCCCTCATGTTTGGAAGTGTAGGTGTGGAGATCAGGTTGTGTCAAACACAGGGCCCACGGGCCAGAACCGGCCCACCAGAGGGTCCAAGCGGGCCCGAGGGATGATTTTGCACAGTGTTAAAAAAATATATATATATTGTCCTTTTTTGTACTCAAACAAAGGGAAATGTTTAAATATTTAAATATAAATGAGTTTGGCACCACTGTTGAAGATGATTGCTTCTGAGCCGCACCTTTCAACATCACCACTAGATTTCACTGAAGCCCACGCACTGCACCTTTAAGTGGTAGACAGATTCGGGTGAGGAACGTCAAAGCAATCACTGTTTCCTCCTCATATTGGGGTGATTTCAGATCCGAGGCTGCTCTGTTTTTTGATATTCATGTGACATGCGTGTGCACTAGCACATGTATGTCAGAATGCACGACGAGTCGTGTGATGGATTCTATTCAAGCGGACATGCACAGGGATTCAGAGTGAGACGGTTTAAGTTTGACAGCAGCACTTTCAAATGAAATCCCGGTTGTATGAAAATAGCCTCTGACTCTCGGTAACCACAGCCCTGTCAGAATAAAAGCCTCCAATCCATTAATGCATTTTTCCGAGATTTCTGTCTCAACAGTTTTTTTTCCTGTCCTGAGAGCTCCAACGACTCCGGCTGAATGGTGTTAACACTTCCTTCCTTTGTTTCTCCGTATAATCTTTGAAATGATAAGAGCAGAGAGGCTGCAGAAGCTTTCTGTCCAGTGTTGAAGGAGTTCGTCCTCTCTTTTCTTTTTTCCTTTCGCCACAGATGCAGAGAAATACTTGAATGTGACAAATGATGGCAATTAAAGTCAGGGCCTGGTCTTTCCTTCGAGAGCCTGAGCCCTGTATTGCTGTGTCATTATGGCCAGTGTGAGAGCACTCAACCAGCAAAGTCCGGCTTTTTATTCCATTTCTCTTAAGACTGAAAGAAGGGGTTATTTTAATCTGAAGAGCCTTGAACATTTCTTGTATTTAAAGTTGCACTTTGTTAACTGGTTCGTCATTTCAATCTTTCTGCTTATGGTTGAAATCTTTATATTCATATAGTGTTTTTTTCTATATTTTTTTCTATTAATTACTCATTAATAAATGAAAAAGACTCTCTATATATCCATCGTAAGCCAAGTACACTTTGTAAATCTATCCCATGGGCTGGGTTGGACCCAGGGCCATATCTTTGACACCCCCGGTCTATAGTGATAATTAATGGAGATGAAATTATTGACTGTATCTTTTATTTAGATAAAGTTTAATAGTTTAATAGTTTCCCATTATGGCTAGTTGTCCATTTTTGCATATCACACAGTATACCGGTACATAAATAAATGATTTGCGGTGTCGAGTGCCTCTCAGTACTACTCTCAGCTCTTTTGTACCATTCAATGTGATTCAGAACTATTGCCCAATATAATATTTTAATAGAAAAAACAATAATAATCCAATTATCCGATCATAATCATTCATTTTCTGGATTTGTGTGCCATTGATGATTATGATCTTTTTCCAAATAAGTGCCAACTATTAAGATATGTTATCCATAACCCATTCCAAACTAGTCAAAGCAGCCCGACGTGAGTGACAGGTGGATAAAAGTCAGTGCACAAAAGTCCCCATGTCCAAATTTTTATATAATGAGGATTGCAAATACCCTGCAATCACACTGTTTATTCTCGCTGATTCCTCCATTTACCACATTTGCATGTCACACGATCCAAAGCTGCAATTTTAGTAGCTCTGCCTCCGCGAATCATGAAATAAGGCAACTAAATAGCCACAGTCTGCCGCCTTGGTGAACCTGAAGAGCATCATCAAAGCCTTAATTCATTGGACTGTTTACACATTGTCTCTCTGGACTCGGATTCGTTCGGTTCTTGCTTCCATCCCTGGCTTTAAAACCCTGCCGTCATGATCCAGGAAAACTCACATTCAAATGCAAGTCTCCGTGTCTCTGTAATAGACGGTGGTCTCGGTGATTGGTTTTTAGCTTTGAGGCGGCCGCTGCAGTGACCAGGGCTGAGGCTGCTTTCTTTTTTTGTCTTTTTTTTCTAAATGAAAGGAAAGACACTTGGCTCCCCTTGGCCTCAGTCTCAGGGTATTTGAACTCGCCTAAATGCGAACAAATGGCAGATCTGTATCCGCCAATTCACCCATAATATGATATTGGTACAGCAAAACTTTGCCCATTTGCCTCATGACGATACGATTATTGGGGTGTAGTCGCTAAACATTGATCTTTAGATTTTTTTTTTAAATGAATCACATATTGTTGGATTAGAGAGATATTTGTGTTTAGTGGGAAAACCTGCAGTTCACAGGCTGGCCACTAGAGGCTGGCTCCAAAAGTGAGTCGATCTCCATAGACTCGTATGTTAAAATGGCCAACTTCGTGTTTGAAGTCTTCTTTTCATTCTATTGAGGTTTGAAATCTGTGCATAATTAAGGGGCGTGGCCTCATGAGTGACCGCCTGGGCCGACCGGGCACGTTATGTGGGTGCTGTGACGGCACCATGGGCCCACCCCCAGCTCTACCTGTGCTCTGCCTTTTTGCCCATTTCTGCATGAACCAGGAAGTCAGAGTTAGGCATTAGCTACCTTTATATACAGTCTATGATTATAACCCTGCAGCGTGGTATTATTATAATCGTGGGTGATGAGTTTCCGACATGTGAGATTTCAGATGTTTTGCCCCGAGTCTTAACAAGCTGCGTGTCAGCATCACATCACTTCATTGTCCTTTTAATTTTCCAAGAGCCGGAAGCCAGGTGTGTTGTTGACTGAGGCGTCACTTGAGCAATTAATCAAAAATGGCAGCCACTACACTCCCCCCCCCCCGCCCACACACACACACACACACACACACACACACACACACACACACACACACACACACACACACACACACACTTTGGTGTTTGGAGACTTCTGCCAGTTTCACAGAAGGTGACCAGTGTGGCGTCCACGCCGGCCGGGATCAAACCCAGTCCTCCGTCGTCCCTCTGCCCTCTGGGTGCAGCCTCACCCGATCGCCATGTGTCGCATTTGTCCTCGTTATGGCACGAAAACACCACACAGCCTCGAGGGCCCGCGCTCCGGAATGAGGTGCTGAAGTGCAGCCGCCGTTTGCTGCACACTGAGGTAGTAAATATCAGCCCTTTTGTGAAAAAGCGGCCTCCTCCTGCCTCCCGGCTCTTTGTAGATTTCATTTTGGGTCTCTGCACTCGTGTAACTGACCGAACGACACTCGGTGACCTTCTGTAAATGTCCACCGCTGCTACCACCGAGCTGACCTTTCCAGAAAAGCGAGGGTTTGAATCCGAAACCAAAGAGGTATCGACCCGTGCGGAGGATCATCAGCTTTAACGTGCTCTAAATATCAGGCAATTAAAACAGCGTCAAAAACATTGTTTTAGAGGCTCTTATTCCTTCATGAAGTTATTTCCTCATTCTTTTGATGGTTACTTTTACTGTGAAGGAGACTGTAATCCCTCCGATTTGACTCGGATGATGCCATCTGTCTCCACGTCAGCAGGAGATGGATTAAGGTGTTGGGAGATTAACACCTGGCTGTCTTTAATACCTGGTGCGAGGAAGCTGAACATGTCAGGAGGCGTCCGACTGCTCGATAAATCAATCGAGTGGAGACGGAGAGAGTTACTTTTCGAAAAAATCTGTGGCGGATTAAAAACGTTATGTGCAGAGTGGGTCGGAAACATCAAATGGAGATGGAGTTAGGATTCAGAGACGCATAAAGCTGCAGAATGATCAAATCAGGACCGGGCCAAAGGCGATGAAAACTCAATTCCAATTATATCCCTCTCCTGATAATAGATATGAAAATCAGCATTAAAGTGTAACTCTCTGATCGTTTCATATAAACGCATGCTGTCCTCGTCCACACCTGACACATGTGGACATACTTTGCCCATATATGGAGAGTCAGAGATGGGGAGCAGCCGGCTGATGAACTCGATACCCACAGATTGGGGTTTGATTTGTGTCTTGTTGTTCGGCCAGGACTGAAAACGACCTTTATTAGGAGAGAGCTCCGGCTCAGATAAGATCAGGTTCAACTTAGTTTCAGGTTCTATGCTTTTGTTTATTTGTTTATTTATTTATTTTTTATTTTGTAGGTCATGAGCTGTTGGAGCCTGTAGATGGAGCGTATTGATCATCTTCAAATCATAGAAATGCTCAAATCAGATCAACACTGACTCAGACTGCCCCGATTACATGCAATATACCTACAGTGCTTATATTATTTTTGAATTATTTGTTGAAATCTTCTCATGTAGAATATTTCACCTGCAAATACTGAAATGACATTATTGTCATTTTAAAGGTGCAGTACGTGATTTTTTTTTTTCTATTTGAAAATGGAAACCACAACACGGATGTATTCAATGCTGGGAATGTACATATTCATATTTTGATTGACCTAGAATAAGCTATAGCATTCAACTTCGCCGCCAGATGACCCCTGAGAGGAACCCTTTATTATCCGGCACTGCTGAATTTGAATTGTTTACATGTTGAGCTTGAGGAGCAGCACCGAGCGACGGAGGCAGAATAAGTGTGTTAGTGTGTGTCTCGGGGTATTGGTGTCACGGCGGGAGGATGCTGAGCTAATGTTTTCAAAAGGCCAAATAAGGAAACGCTGCTATTCCATTATTAACGGGGCTTTTCGTGTTACCTGTGTGGAAAACTGCAGTCTGTGAAACACGCAGCCTCCATCTAAGTTTGGCCGCAGGGCGTCAGATCAGTGTTTGAAGGCCGCGTGTGCTCGCACGCCCGGCGCCGTCCACCCGTAATACTATCACAAGGTAATGTAAGTCGTGCACCGCTGGAGTCGCGACCTACTTTTGCAAGCCCCTCCTCCTCGGCGCACGAGCTGGAATCCAAAGACCATCCCAGCCAGTTTTATACAGAGAAACCTCATCACAGAGTTTTGTTCATATTCGTCATTTGAAGCATCAGGTTTGCTCTTTAACGGTGCAGTGTGCAGGATTTGTTGCATTTTGTAGCTGAGCAGGAGAAACTTGCATTGACTAGTATTGGTTGAGACCTTGGCTTTTACACCCATTGAAAGTACAGTGTGTAGAACTGACATCTAGTGGTGAAGTTTCATGTTGCACCCTTCACCCACCCCTTCTATTCCATGCATGTGATTGTCCTCAATTAAAATCACAAAAGTTTGTTTGTTTTAGCCTGCTGAAGAAACCATGGTGGTGCAACCTGGCCGCCTCTGTTGAGAGGACCCGCCATTGGTGATAAATATAAACGGCTCACTCTAGGTTAGTGAAAACGGAATATTGCACGTTCAGTCGAATCATTAGTGGCAAATGAAATGAAAGTGATGTCTCCCCGACATCTTACACACTGCACCTTTAAATCCACGGCGACTCCATTCTCACACAACAAAGCGGGATCGGCCCGGGCAGCGCCATTTGTCTCGCTGCACACTCCGGTTCGGGAATCGACCTGAGATTTATCGACCTGAGATTTATCGACCTGAGATTTATCGACCTGAGATTTATCGACCTGAGATTTATCGACGCTCGCGAGTTGAGCGGGGCGTGCCGGAGTGAGGAGGTCGTGCGTGGAGCAGATTTATCAAATATTTATCCACTGCACCTTTTTCACTTCATGGATCCCATTGATTCGCGGGGGGCGACCGAGGTTTTCATCCTCTGGCCTGACTTGTACCTTTTTATTTATTCATTCACTCTTTGTAATGATTTACTCCCGAATCAAGACGACCCGAGGAGATGCAGACACATTTGTTTTAATTGTGTTCTTGCATTAGTTTCTTACAGCTCGGCCAGCTCATTGTTGAAGAAGACGCAGCCTAGTCGAGCATTTCACACCGTTAGTTGCCGGCTGCCCCCTCGGTGATATAGTGTATCGCTGAGGTATTTCTCTTTATTACCTTTACAAGCCGTTCACTTCTCCTCTCCTGTTCGGCCTCGGGGTGAAAATGTCCGAGGCGGCTTTTGTTGCCTCTGAGGCGGCGATGAATTACATTTCTGATGAGCTGTTCCTGCGGCTACGAGCTGCTGTGAGAGTCGCTCAGCAAGCAGTTTTTTTTTTTTTTATGTTATCAAAGAAGGCAAAAGTACAGCATGGTGGTATTTGTATGTGTGTATGTGCATGTTTACTGAATGCTTTGATTCTTCAGGACATCAACAACCAGGTGCAGGGGGGATGCTTGTGACGCAACACCGGGAAAATAGTGGTCATTGTAATGCAGGAAACACACACACACACACACACACACACACACACACACATAAGCTCAAGCATCAGATCAATTCCCCTCAATAAACCAAAAGAGCAAACCTTCATTGGACAGCAGCGACTAGCTCTTTTCCGGCTTGATTAAGCGACGCATCACTCAGTCTGTTTTATTCCACTTGAAGGATCCGTTTTTATTGCCTTTGGCGTTTTGTGCTTCTGATACAATTAGGGACCGTGGCAAATGGTTTGTGTCTCAATCAGGAGGAGGATCCGCCAAAGCCTGCAGCTCCACCCTTGAATTAAAAAAAATAAATAAAAGAGCACATCTCTGTCACTTCTAAATAAAGCCAGTCTGCTGTCGGGACAGATATAGGTCACGAGCATCTGTCTGATTTAACCTGAGAGGTAATGAGAGCCTCCTCCTCATCTTCTGGATCGCTGACGTCACTGTGTCCTGATGGAGCTTGATAAGAAAAGGCCCAAAACCACAGAGTCCACAGAGGTGACCGCTGTTTACAGCTGAGGAATTTCTCCCCGTGCCATAATGTTGGTCAGTGTAAACACAGTGACGCTTCACAGCCAAGAGCTTTTACACATCTGCTCTTTGTCTGGGCAGGATTTTAACTCCAGACACTGAGAGCGTGACAAAACAAAGAGGGGAAGCTGGAGATAGTGTCTGTCGAGGATTTATGTGGAAAAATGTTGGCAGGAAGTGTAAGGAGAAATCTTGCTCCACTTGTCTAGACTTTCATATAAGGACTTTTCATATGAGTGTCCTCCATCCTCGATGCAAATGCAGCCATCTTGCATCGATAATATCATAAGGGGGCGGAGCTTCAGGGGTGGACTCTCTCAAAGTATGAGCTTATGTGAGACGGGAGAGACGGACAGGTGGACTTCAGTGGGAGTGACCCACCTTTATTAGGGTTGCCTAGCAACAGAGGAAAACACTCCGAAACGGCAATACACCATGGTTCCGCAACACATTTATAGCGTTACATGATACCTCTTTGCTTGTTGGCGCAGTCACCTCCCCAAACGAGTGCAATGAATTATGGGACTTGATCATATCACCTCTTGGTTTCAGCACTTTTCACATCGCCAACTTGCGAAATTGAGACATGAACGCGACAAACAGTGTGTGTGTGTGTGTGTGCTCATTGAGCTCAGAGAAAAGCTACACTCTGATCCGTGTATTTTATATTTTTTTTCAATTCTTCAGCCTTTTGACTCGCCCCGCTGCGTGAACTCAATCTTCTCACTCGCAGGGATCATTCTCCTCCCGCTCAGTCAGTCAGTCATTTTCCAGCCGGGGCCAGAACAAGCTGCAGATTAACGAGGCTCTTTTCACAGCTTCTTTATTCAATGATGTTACAGCAAGCGATCGTTGCCGCTACAGCACGGGCCTCTTGAAATGAGTTTGATTGACACGCACTGAAACCTCCCGCTTAATTTTTTTGCATAACCGGGAGCCATGAGGAAATGGACTGTGCATGCTCCAAGGCGAGCATGCTGACTGTTTTAAGTTAAAGGTGCAGTGCGTACAATCTCCATGACTACTGGTGGTGAAGTTGCATGTTGCAGCCAAATACCCCTCAAGTCATCCTTCCCCTTCAGAACATGTACAAGATGCATCAATGGGCTTCAGTTATCATAAATTAAGATTTTGAGTTTATCCACTCTAGGCTACTGTAAAAACATGGTGGAGGAACGTGGCCGCCTCCGTGGAGAGGACTCACTCCAGAGGAAAAGTTTAAGACCTCATTCAGCTTCAATCAAAGGTGCAGTGTGCGAGATTTCAGTCATTTTTGTCATAGATATATAAAACAATTACACTTTATAATCTTTTAAATGTTCTATTTTTTTTTCCATTACCCCTAAATGAACCCATTAATATATATTTACATGAGGAATGGGTCCTCTCCACTGGAGCCACCATCTTGCATGCTCAGAAGGGTGAGGGTGAGGTGATGGACACAACACGCAGCTTCACCTCTAGAGGTCATCAAATCGTACACACTGCACCTTTAACATATGAATGTGTTAATTTAGGTAATATATATTCAATTCCTGCCGATAGAAATGAAAATATTGTCATCTTAATCTAACACATTGCACCTTTCATGGCTGTGCCATGTACAGTTTTGACCATAAGAGGATTTGAGATCCACCATTCTGACGTCCTTTGTTTGACACGGTGTTTAAAAGTTGACACCAGTCGACGTATGAAGTTACGCCTCGACGCGAGGTCACGGCCAACAGATCATCTTCACATCCTGTTTCTGACACTAATGACCTGCGGGGGCGGAGGACACTTGTTTAATAAGTCATGTCAGCCACTGCAATACTATTCCATCAGTGGTAATAATGACAGTGACCATGGTAAAGATCATGAGAGCCTGACTGCTGTGACAGCTGGCTGATAGTAGTCACACACTTTTATTTCGAATACTTAATATATTTCCGGTTAAATAATGGCATCTGTAAAATAGTGCATAACTGTATATGTGCTCGTTGAATTATCTTATATTAAAAACTAGATATGATTTAGATGATACCTATATGCGTATAGCCTGTATTTAAAGGCCTAGCGTGAAGATTTTAGGTGAAGTTGCCTGTTGCAGCTGTATATCCCCTGACATCAATCTGATCACTGAAGCCTCAAAGGAGAACCTATTGAGTTTCGTATTCAGCGTATAATTGTTTTATGTTCTGCTTTTCTTGATTTAAAGGCACACACCTGCTCCTCAATCGTACACACTGCACCTTTAAATTGTTTATGTTCACTATCAGCAATGGCTCCACAAAACACCATTCATGCTGTAATTGTCAGCGACGCCTACCAGCCCGGGCTGGCGTTGGCATTTCGTTTGAGGCTCTGCTGGAGTTGAAGTAAACGGTGGCGGTTGTTTGGTTAGTGCTGACATTAGTGTAAATATTACCACGGTAACGTGTCGTTTTGTGCAGATGCAGGACGGATGTTGTAGTATTTTGTGTATTTTCTGTATCCAGATGTGGGTCCTCACATGCAGGTTGACCTAAATAATTAGCTCTCTACTTCCCAAAGCTGTTAATTTCATCCCCGAGTGCGGCGTTGAACTTTGCATCACCGAAAAACCACGTTGTTGTCCTGGAGAACCAACCATGAGGGGTCGCCTCATGTCCATATTTAACCCCCCCCCCCCCCCCCCCTTACCCCCCCCCCCCCAACCCCCCTCCCCTTTCGTCTTGCATGTCCAATTATCCCCCAGAATGCACTGAGGCTGACTCGGTTGAGACCTAACGCTGTGTTTCCCAGTTTACCCTCAGATTGTCCACAGGGGCGGCGTGAGAGCTCGGCTCATGAGGCTCTTTCCGTGCTCCTCCTCCAAAAAGACATCGTCCAGTAGTCAAAGCAAGTGGTGGTGACTTTGATTTCCTGTTGCTACGTCTGGTGTAGAGCTGAAACGATGAATTGACTCTAATCGATTATAAAAAAAATGTGTTTGATGACAATCTTTAATTCATGTTTTGCTGAAACTGTTTAGGTTTAGGAAATGATGAAACATACGCTGCCTCTCACTCATGAACAGTCTCAAGTTGCACACACACACACACACACACACACACACACACACACACAGGCTTCCCAATGATGGTGTCTATAGGCCAACTAGACATGAAAACATCGGCTGATAAGTCGGATGATCATTGATCATTTCGTCATTGTCAGATTTGATGTCATTTCACATTTAGACTCTTTTTTCCGCCTATTCAAATAATCGAATCGGACAAATGAATCGAAAACAAAACGAATTGCTAGCTGCAGCTCTAGTCTGGCGCATCGCAGTGTGTGGGCAAATGTGCAAATATTAACTTAATGAAATAATGTGCATGCAAATTTGACATGACAAGGGTTAAGTCCAGCTGTTCATTTCCTTATTATAAATCTCTCAGCGCCACTTACGAGCACAAAGCCTGGGCCCGGCGGCAGCAGCAGGTTAATTACGGTCTCCTGGCCGCGGGCCACAATGAGACCCTCGGTGCTAATGAGCCACTTAAACGCTGTGTCACACTTCAGGTATAATGGACGGCAGCGCCAACAAGACGAGTCGAGCGTTGCGTCACAAAGACGGCGACGGGGGCCTCAGACGGTCTCCTGCCGTCATCACAGGCCCCATTAAAAAGTTCCACAGGGTTCAGCTGTTGTCCCTCAAGACGGCGGGGGGCTAGATAACACTAATTACTGCTGCTGCCACTTGGACCTTTTTTTAAAGTGACATTTGCACAGGACACGATACACAGAAGGGTACCTTCGCTCCATATCTTATGATCATTGTGAACGCAATATCTTAAAACTGCTACAGAGGGATTCATAAAAATGTGATACAAACGCTCACCAGGACTCACAGATTGACTGATTAGGTTTTTTGTGCCTGGAGGTCAAAGGTCAAGGTAACTGTCGTCTCAAAAATGCATGTGTTTTTCTGATAGTGTAAGTGAGGGAATACAGGATATGAGGGGCAAACTTTCACTTTCACAGCTGGAGGTCAAAGGTCCAAGTAGACCTGTGATTGTGATATGACATAAGAGATTGGTGGTGTGATACTCAAAACATACTTTGCCTTGTGAACACAATAAACCAAAGTTGGACTTGTAGATCAGCCAGTTACATGTTGGTGGCCAAAGGTTAAAGGTCAAGGTAAGATGCCAGTGGTCAAGAATCAAAGGTCACTGACCGACTTGAAACTGGGAATAAAAGCAATATAGCATTCAACAATAGGAAAGTGACACGACCATGACGCCCATGCTTGTTTTCCTCAGTGATGGTTGAACATCCAATCAGATTTGTCAAATTCTATCATCAGAAATGGCCATTTTTGCTGCATGTTGACATCTGACCTTCATCCTCCTCCTCCTCCTCTTCCTCCAGATAGTGTCGAAGATGAGCTGGAACTCTCGGCAGTCCGCCATCGCCCGGAGGGCCTGGAGCAGCTGGAGGCCCAGACACGCTTCTCCCGCAAGGAGCTGCAGATCCTCTACCGCGGCTTCAAGAATGTGAGTCATGCGTATAAGTATACAATATTGCGGTTACATCTCTAACTGTCGGACATCCAAAAAATCTTTTGATTCAGTCTGATTCATTCCTTCACAGCAGGGGAGGGGCTGGGCCTCAAACACCGCCCCCCCCCCTGCTAGCTCCCATTGATATTCCATTTTCACTCTGGCTCACGAAAAATAATCACCAAGCATTTTTTGGAAAGGCCATTTCGCTGAGTCATCCGCATCTTGCGCAGAACAACGTTATCAGGGGAATTTGCGCTTAACTCAGCAAAAGTGTTTTTTTTCCGTACCCATGGGATAATTAGGTCAAATCGGAACGATTCAGAACAAGCGATCGGGTTCCCGTCACTTGGCTCTCGCCTCGCCGTCACCCCGACCCCGAGCCGTAATGAGCCGACACCACAATTAACTCAACCCAAATTGTCGGGGCGATGAAAGGACAAGCGGAGAAGAGGAGCGGCGCGCCGAGAGTCCTGCGATAGGGAAACTCCCGTGAGGCTTGAGTTTCCTGTCGAGCTCGCACTCTGCCCCGGCCCCGTCCCTGCAAAGCCTGCCCATTAGTCTGCATCCACTCGAGACGGAGTCGGAGGTACGATGTGCACTAATGAGGCCTTTCATTTGTGCCACACACTCCTGCCCGTGCTCCCGTGTCCACGAGGGAAGGAGCCCACACCTCACATGTTTATATGCACCTTCACAATTTCTTCTCTCTTTAACTGTGGGGATTCTACTTTGTATTTTTAGCCACAGTAGCGGTGTTTTTGTCTCTGTGCTGCAGTCAGAAATATGGCTACAGCTACAGGATGGGGCCACACTTTCATTTTAGTATTAACTGTATCTGTTATGACAAGTGCTCTATTATAGCACTGTAGCACAGTTGTAAGATTATTAATATTATCATTTGTTAATACAATAATTTCAAATAATAATGATAATAATTAGGATAATAATCATTGTTGCTGTTGTTAGTATATGAATAATGATAACTTTTATTTTAAATACAGTATTTATTAGTATTTATTATTGAATATAATTTTGAATATTAATCATTATTTTCGGGGCGGCAGTGGCCCAGTGGTTAAAGCAGTCGCCTTTAACCACGAGTCCCACTTGGACCCTGCTGCAGTGACACTGGCCCTGACACTGATACCCCAAATGACCCTTTGTGTACTGGTAGAAATACCCTGCGACCCAGATCAATGGATAAGCATAAGAAAATGACGTGACATGACATTTATTATTTTTGATTCTATTTTTTCAAACACAAATTAAATTATATATTGCAAGTTGTTTGATGAGACCAAACACATTCTACTATTTAAGAAGCAGATAATGTGGGCAAATTAATTAGAAAAGACATGTAAGATATATAATGAATAACTAATGAAATAAAAAGAAGCATTAGAAATCCATACAAATTTGAATACCCCACCCCTCCATAAAGAAAATACAGAAAGAAAGAAAAAAAATAGTTCCCCCTCTCGTTGGTCTAATTAGATGGATGTTAATAAAGCCAGGAGTCCAAAGTACACAAAGGAAGAGTCATAGCACTTTCCCTGTGGCCTCTGAAAAGCTTTAGGCCATCATGAGTCTGAAGTGCAGCTCATTTTTCCCCCACCAGGGTCAAACCTCTCATCCCCGCCTCGTCCCAACCCGCCGACATTGACGGAATAAAGGCGGCTTTTAAGTCCAGGCAGACTAATTGAGGCTGGCGTCGCTCCCGTGATGAGAAACCCGCCTCCTTCGTCCTTCACGGCCAAGGTTCCCCCCCAATCAAATAGAACGGATCTAAGGCAGGTGGCGGGCGCGGGTAGTTTGTCACGACAACAGAGTTTTACGAGTCGCTTGATGGCGGCACAGGTCGGCGCTTCGTCTCAGGTCCAGTCGATGCTCGACCTCCGGCTCCCGGTCTGGCTCTGACGGTGGCGTCAGAGTCGACGGTCAGGCCAAAGGTGTGAGGGAATCACTGTTCCATCAAAACCTGAGAGCACAGGAAATCACATTTCAGGTCTGTGTAAGTCTGCAGGGGCTCTGGTGGGTCACGGTGCAGGGGCGTCGCCTCAGGCTCCTAGATTAAGATCTTATTGGCTTTCTATCCGCATCCCCACCCCCTCCCCGTCACTTCCTCCTTGCTTCAGAACGAGGTTTCACATCTGACTGGATTAGCATTTGAGCAGATTGTGATTCTTACTGTTTTGTGGTTGAGCTGGTTTTACAAGAGAAACGTGTTTCCTCGGATCCCTGTTGCTGAGTTATGTGTAAAAAAATGCAACATCATCATCCAGGGGGGGCAATTCGGGGGTTGTTCTTTTACTTTATTTTGAAAATATATCAACAAATGCACAGACAATTGTTTTTTTAAATATGATTATAATGCATCTTTGAATAGTTCAGTTTCTCATTTTTGTCCTATCCAATGACAGGGAGGAGAAAGAGCTTTAATGTCTATACTGCGACCTGCCACCAGATGGCAGCAAACTGGAAGGCGAGGTTGATTTAATGTAATGGTCTCCCTGTTATCACACTCTCTTGGTTAAAAGGCTCAGTGCTGGATGTAGTGATCTAGTGGTGAAGTTGGATGATACACCTGAGCACCTCTCACCTTGTAAACATAAAGTACCCAGATTAGTGGAATACAAGTATTATAAGGTGGTTTTACACTCATACAAACAAAAATCTCATTACTTTGCAGTCTCTGCTTGCTAATAAACATTGAAATGACATCACCTAAATCTTACATGATGCACCTTTAAGATCAAAATCACCAACTTTAAATGATTCTCTCCCTTTTAATGAAGTGATGCATTGATGCAGTATGAACCATGCATAACTTTGGGACTGCAACCTTTAGCTGGACCACTCGTTCATCATCCCAGTGTAAACACGCAGCGCCATCATGGCACCAGCCTCCGTCTGCGGCGTCACCACGAGGATGAACGGCGGCGTCGGTGTCACAACATCTCACCGACCTTTCGTTTTCCCTCAGATTTGTGAGGACGACTTGGAGCCGCGCCACCGGCTTATTGCTGTGCCACTTCATCAGTGTGTTATTAGGGGTGACAGCAGTAATTTGCCCATCTGTGTACAAAGACACGCAGGGAGAGGAAATGATGAGTTTCAAGAGACAACATACTCCACTGTTGGACCCTCCGTCGGGCCGGTTCTGGCCCACGGGCCTTATGTTTGACGACCTCTGCATTTGATGATTAGTCGGGACATTTTTCTGTTAATTTGAGTAAAACAGGAGATCTATTGCATCGCATCAGGACATCATTCTGAGTTGATGATGACAACAGAAATGCAAATGCAGTTCCTAATTTTCATGATTGCAAAACTGAGTGCATTTAAGGCACAGTGTGTAGGATTTTTGCGAGAACTAGTGGTGAAGTTCCATATTGCAGCTAAATATAGCCTTTCCATAATATTCAATTTCAGCCAGTAGCAATGGAAATGTTCAGACTTGCCCTTCAAATACTCCATCATGACATCTATCTTATAATAATCTATAAATCAATAAATCAATATAATAATCTATACCTAATAATATATCATTTTTCATACGTATAAGTGGTAGATTGAATGTCTAATGCTATTGGGTGCAAAAGTAAATGTATTAATGCACCATATGACATCATTTCCTGATTTCATATCATTTATAAAATCATAGATGAGAAAAACAATTGTATTAAATGCCTGATTATAAACTTGATTAAGTGAAGCCTTTAAAGTTCCTTCCTCCAGATTCACTCAGAAAAATCTCCAGCGCTTAGAAGCACAGTGATGGAACTTAGCGTCTGATCCCTTCAGAGAACAAATCTATACTCCAGGGCTAGTTCTTTATATCACTCTCAGAACGGTGACTTTGAAATATATATGTGTGACCAATAGGGTGTGTGGGATCCATCCCATAGTAAGATCATGATTAAAAACATCAGAGGAACTGAAGGAAAGAGGCTTCACATGGTGGAGAAGCAGCACGGTGTCCGAGATCCACAGTGAAGAACATAGATCCACATGTGGTAGATAGACATGACATGGGCTCGAGAGCTTTGCCTTTACTTTATGATCTTCGATGGTTGATGTCGACTGTAGAAAATCGATCATTCCGTTCTACATTATCTTGATCTATGTTCAGGTCCACCATGAACTAACAGAGCCAGCTTTCAAACCTTTTTGCTTTGTCTAACTTCTTCCAAATTCCTTGACCCCCGCTCACCTGTGTGACAGCTGTGAGTGCGTGTGCGTGTGCGTGTGCGTGTGTGTGTGTGTGTGTGTGTGTGTGTGTGTTTGCGTTTGCGTTTGCAGAAACAGACGGCGTGTGTTTGAAGCAGCACAACAAGGTTACATCTTTGTCCCCTCACACCTTCAGCTGTGTTTCCCCCACAGAGGCTAATCAGCCTCTCACACACACACATACACACACACACACACTCTCTCTCTCTCTCTCTCTCTCTCTCTCTCTCTCTCTCTCTCTCTCTCTCTCCACTCTTTGATTTATTTATTTTGTATTATTCTCCTGTGTGTGAGCGACCTGACTGGATCACCTGTGCGATGGGGTCCAGCAGGTTTTCAGTCTGATGCAGTTTCTTCTCTGAAAGGACTGGAGGTCTTTCTGCTCAGGCTGCTGCCAGGCAACCACAAGTGGGGACTGTGAGCGAGGTGCCGATGGTTTACACTTTTATTAACAAGCAAAGCGACCTTGAGTCAGTTACTCAAGATCAGATGTTTTAAAAAAAAAAAAAATATATATATATATATATATATATATATATATATACATATAGGCGGACTTGTTTTTTACATGCATATGTGAACATTTTAGGTTAAATTGTAGATGTTTTTAATATTCACATCAGTAAAACTTATAAGACTGAACCAGATTTTACAAGCAGACACATTCATCTTTCAATGAAATGTCACTATTTCTTCAAATGAGAAATTATCATTATTATTATTGTTGTTGTTACTGTTATCATGATGATGATTATTGTTATTATTTTCATTATATATATATATATATATATATATATATATTAGTTGAAAACAGTTAAACATGTGTGTTCTCTATTGTTTCAAGAGATAAAGTTACCTCAATATTTGACATTAAAACGAAGTGGGGCTCATTACAGCGACACGGCTGCCATTCAGGAAGTCCTATTATACTGAAATATCATCTTCGGACGTGAACACGTTCTATTCTTTAGTGTTGTTGTGTTGAAAAGTCACTCACGGATGAATCTCCCCTGTGTGTGGTTCATCTTTAACAACACATGGCAGGGAACAACATGACCTTAATCAGCAGAGACACAGAATGGAGTCAGGGAGTGTTGTGATACGGGGGTTTCAGCCACTAGGGGGCGGCAAAAACAAGACTGCATTCAAAGTCTTTATCTCCTCACACACAGGAGTCAATGTAAAGGTTGTGCACTGATGGTTGGAGTCTAATGTACTAGATCGTTCACCACAGCAAATTCCTGGCATGTGAAAACAGCTTGGCGAATAAAGAGATTCTGATTCTGATATGAGCCGGAGCGGCACATTCCACTTTAATGTGATTGCTAATTTAAAATGTATTCATGCTGCTGAGTGACCTGTGTGTGTGTGTGTGTGTGTGTGTGTGTGTGTGTGTGTGTGTGTGTGTGTGTCCTGTCTGGCAGGAATGTCCCAGCGGAGTCGTCAACGAAGACACCTTCAAAGACATCTACGCTCAGTTCTTCCCACAGGGAGGTCGGTACCCAACTCTTTTGACTTTTTCATCATCTTTCTCTTCCTGTTAGTTCTCATCACTTTGTAAAGACTCCCACCAGAGTCGATGGAAGAGTTGCTCAACTGTATGTGTGTGTGCGTGTGTGTGTGTGTGTGTGTGTGTGTGTATGTGCATGTGTGCATGTGCGTGTGTGTCCTCATAGATGCCTCGACATATGCACATTTCCTCTTCAATGCATTTGACACGGATCACAACGGCTCTGTGAGTTTTGAGGTGAGTCAAGCTCCTTCATTAATGTCCTGTGTGTCAAAATGTATTTTTTATTAATTCAGTCCACGTGTGTGTGGGTGTGTGTGTGTGTGTGTGGGTGGGTGTGTGTCAAGAGCAGATCATCTTGTGTGTCATTTGATTGGCTTGATAAAGTGCAATGATCTGGTCACATGATCAGTTGCAGTCGGGGTCGACTGGGTCAAGTCACAGTTCAAAATCGCTAACAACTCAATTTTGATGATATAGAAGAGACCCAGACCTCCGCTGGTCATCTCCATGGCAACAGCACATTCACACTCTGTCGCACTTGTCAACAAAACAAAACCTCACAGTTTAGGTGGATGACTAGATTTGTTGCCGATTCCAATGAGGAGGGTTAGAGCAGCTGAGAGACTGTCAAAATAAAGGTGCAGGAAGAAAATAGTGTGATGCTGTTTTGAAAGTATTAAATCAGACAAAGTAAAAGTACCGGTACGTCGGAAGACACAATCCTCAGATATGCATGAGAACAATAGTACAGAGATGCTAGAATAATATCAATAAATCCACCTGGATTTTATTTTGAAAAATCATGCACTCAAGTCATAGGTCAGCGCTTTAAAATGGTCAACAAACCAATAAATGGATACATTTTAAAGGTGAGTTTGGTGAGCCAAATGTAGTTGAATTTATGAGAACGCTGATTACGAAAACCTGTGTGAAGATAAACCAGGAAGGATGAACGCCAAGATTTATGTATTGATATGACACTTTTGGAATTTGGAGTATTTATCATTTTGATCAAGTATTGAGAACTGGCACAGATGCTCTTTAACCCATCCCTGCACTTTCCTCACCACGTGCCCCATTATGCACTGCAGCGCTGCCTCACACAACTCAAACCACTCAGTGTCGACTCTAGATGCCGTCAACAACCGATGAATATTCATGAGGGGGCGGGTACATTTTGCTGGTACGAGGGGAAAACCTGTCATTACTCTGAAGTGCAGCATCAGAAGTGATTCCCTGAGGGCAGACTCACAGAATGAAAGAGCCAATAATGTGAATCATTCTGATTTATTCTCTTTGCTGGTTTCGCCCCTCGCTTCTAATTAGCACTCGACATGGAATCACTGCAAAATGTATTCAATCAGCTGGGACTTGTGGCGCGCTGATTATAATTACTGCAGTATTTTTTATTTTATTTTATTTTTTTGCATATGTGTATTTTATTTTTATTTTCTCGTCCTTGTCGGCAGGATTTCGTCATGGGCCTCTCCATCCTGCTGCGAGGCACCGTGCAGGAGAAACTCAACTGGGCCTTTAACCTCTACGACATCAACAAAGACGGATACATCACTAAAGAGGTGGGGTCTCTAAGAAAGATGTCCATGATTATGGGATGTGTGACAATAGTGACATACACAGATATACACATTTTATATCGAGACTGTGAAGGCAGCATATGATACAAGGGGCTTTCACTTGTCAGCAATCAATTAATGATGCATGTTTTTGAGTTCTATGTCATTTTGATACTTGACATGCCCACCTGTCAATCAAACCACATCTATGCCCCAATGCAGGCCATGCTTTATATGGGAGGGGGGGGAGGGGGGGGGGGGGCGCATTATACAGAAAACACTATAGGACTATAAGAAAAGAGTCATAGTGAATGCAAGCACATGCTAACTGCAGGTTCAAAGTGCTGCTAATGTCCCTGGGTGAGGCCTCAGGCTACCGGCAGACGCTTGGCACAGTGGAGGTGGAGGAAGTGGCTCGGGGGAGGAGTTTGTACTTGTGGGTGATGCAGGCGATGACATCCACAGAAGCGTTTGTGCCTTCCACTCGACAAAACTCCCAAAACACCCGGCTTCATATATAACGGTTCCAAAGCAGGTGCCTGCCCGCCGCCCCCCCCCCCCCAACACCTCCTCTTTTGTCCTGTCTCCTCCCCCCTGAAGAGGAATAACTGAAATTAACTCACTGAAAAGTGTTTTCTTCCCAGAGGCTGAAGAGGAAGAAAAACACATCATGTCTGTCTCTCCCTCCCTCTCTCTCTCTCTCTCTCTCTCTCTCTCTCTCCTTCTTCCTTCTTTTGATTTGATCGCCGTTCCAAATGAGGGATCGCTCATACACTTGTCCTGCAGTGTGGCATCGCGTCAACTCTCTCTCTCTCTCTCTCTCTCTCTCTCTCTCTCTCATATAAAATGATTCATTTTTCTATTACTGCGATGAGCGTGTGAAATGAGCTATATAATCAATAGCATAGGTTTGTAAACAGCCGCCGCACTCCAGGGAAAATGTGTTTTCTTTTTGAAAACAATACACCGCTCCTGTGTGTGTGTGTGTGTGTGTGTGTGTTACGCTCGTCTGACGATGTTTACAAGGGCAATTTACAGGAAATAAAGAAGCGGCCTCTGCCACTCCAAATGAAGGTAGCTTTAATAATACAGAGGGATGAACAGGCCGGGGCTGTGGAAGAGGACAAAAGTAAGATGTGGTGGAGATGGGTTTTATTTACTGTGTGTTGATTAAACTGAGACTCTCCTCTGAGCTTTGTATTATGCTTTGAAAACCTCTGTGAAAGAGTGATTTATAGCTGTGCGTGTGTGTGTGTGTGTGTGTGTGTGTTCCTGGGCACACACTTGTGAATTACACACCCACATCTTCGACATTTGTCACTTTACCAGGCATGACCTGTCGATTACGGCAAATAGGTTCACTTGTGTGTGATAGACCGGGAGCGTGTGAACACGAAATGGGACCCGTCTCCGGGCAGAGATGGAACTGATCATCAGGTGTCGTGCTCGCGAGGTGGCACAGTTGAAATGTTGCTTTTGAACTGGACTCTTAAAGGAGATAAAAAATAAAAAAAACAACAAAGAGGAACGTACGTAGATCTGGGCGCGGAGCTTCTCGTCCTCGGTGGCGATCCTCTCCCTGACCAGAGTCTGCTGCAGGTTCTCCTCCAGCGTGGAGCGCTCCGCAGACAGGATCCTGGTGATCTCGCTCTGGACCTTGGACTGGGCCTGATCGGTGGCCTGCTCCGTCGCACGGGCCTTCTCCTCCTCCATCCTGTGGAGCATCAGCAACATGATCAATATTTGGAATTCAAATGGGCCAGCTTCAAGCTACATAGCATCAAAGTTAAATGTGACACTTTTTGAGTCCAGCGTGAGTCAAGTTTGAGACATTTGAAGGAAATAACTTTCACTTTACTAAAACCCAGGATCTATAATGGGAATGTGTTGTGGGGCAAACCACCTTTTAGGAACTTTTCCTATAAGGAGTATTTTTGCGTCGACCACCCACTTTAACACACCTGTCGCACCTCATGCTGCACTGTTGTCAAAACTCCCCGAAGAACTTAAAGGTCAAAAAAGCAACTATAGTACGGACGAAAGGAAAGACAAAGACCATTACATGTGTATATCGATTTCCAGTGCAGGTCACATTCATCCGTTCATCCATGCCCTGGCTGCACAACAGCTGGCAAAGAGGCGGCATTAGCGTTGAGAGTTTATATTCAAACATTGAAAGTTTGACTGTCCCAGATGTCCCACAGTCAGTTGACATCTGCCAGACAGCTCCGATCCGTCCATAATATTCTGCGAAAAGTAATTAGATGATAAATATGTAACCTCTAGAACAAGACTCATCAGTCCAATGAAGCAGAGGCGTAGACAGAGGCACGGCGCTCCCTGCAGACAGAGGACCACTATTTGAACCCTGTCACCGGGTTCTCATTGTTGCCTAGCAACGCACTCCCTTCTCAGTGACAGTGTGCTTGATTGGAGGAGGAGGAGGAGGAGGAGGAGGAGGAGGAGGAGGAGGAACGTCCCTGAAACCCTGAACGTCTTCCTCTGGTAGGAATCAAACATTCATAGCGAGGTAAAATAAACACAGAGCAGATGGACAGAGTGGCTGAGTGGATTAGAGGAGATGAGCAGACAAAGGGAGACGGCGAGGATCTTAATAAAGTGCAGCCTAACGAAAATCCTGATTGAGCATCTGAAAGGTAACCTTGAGGAGGAGGAGGAGGAGGAGGAGGATGCGTGCGTTTTGACTGGCTGTGTGATACAGCTTACACATAACAGTACAAACATGTAGACATTCCCTCATATTCAACAGAGGAGCTATCTGCCGTCCATCAGAGGTGGAATTGATCGTCTATGACGTGACGCCCCTAGTGGACACGCACGTAATAATCTTTCCGTCTCCACTATTAACTCCAGAAAGTGTGAAATTGCACAAACAGGAATTAGAATGCATGACTCGTACACTGTCTCGTCACGTTTGTACATTGCTTATGACGATTCTTTAAGTGATTGGTCTGTGTTGACATGTGTGGCAACAGCGTAGGGCAGATACACGGTGCATTAGGCCATTTTTTTGTTCAAAGGCCAAAAAAATCCCCACTATGCTCCTTTAATGTAAAGCCAAAGCATGTTGAAAAGCTGGCTGCTGCAGAGCTCACAGGCCCCGCCTCCTCCGCGTTAGGAAATGGGTCATGGACCAAACTAAAAAGTCAAAGTATGTTGCAAATAAGATTTTATGTTTCGGTCATTTTTGGTTGCTCTTCTCACTCTTGTGTTTATTAAAATGTAATTTCAGCTATTTTGGTTTGAGTTATGGATTTGACGCTACCAAATTAAGGGTAAAATAATATATATATATATATATATATATATATATATATATATATAGTATATATAGGATAGAAAGGACCATGCTGACAAAACTCCATACCCTTAGATTTTACTGTTTAAGACTCTAGCGTTGTCCATCTGCCGTAATACTTTACAACAACTGGAATAAAACATTATCTTTCGTCCCTGTCATTTTCAAGATGAGCTGTGATAAAAGTGAAAATGTTTAGAAATTCATGAAGTTGAAAGCATGACTCATACACTGCCTCATCAAGCTGGTTAGTATGATAATTTATGCAAATCATTCCGGCTGTCAAGTGTGTAGCAACAGGAAAGACAGTTAGGCATCTTTAACCTAATCACTGTTTCCATGATACTGTCCGCTGCTCTCGCAACGCGCTCATTTGTTATTCAACTTTCGGTCGGCTCTTCCCCGCGCCACAAAATTCACACAGTGATGAATCATGATGGACGGACCGAGCCACTGATCACCGCCTCGCCTCCACTTTCCGCTCTCGGCTGACGAGGGGTTAGGGTCAAATGAAAATATGCCCGACGTCCTGAAGCTGCCACTTGCCCCGCAATACCACTAAATGTCAGCGGGCGGCGGGGAGGGAGCGAGATGAGGACAGGGAGACGGGAGAAAGAGAGAGAGAGAGAGAGAGAGAGAGAGAGAGAGAGAGATGGAGGAGAAGGGGGGAGCGTGAGCGGTGGCGACGTGACATGTTTGGCCCTGAGGAAGTGAAGTGGAGAGGGAGTGAGGCAGCGAGTGGGAGAGAGAGATGGAGGGAGACGGAGAGAGACCAGCCATGTCCAGTCTCACAGTCCACTGGGCTGCTCACGTCAGCACACTCCATCCATCATCGGGCTCCGACTCACTCTCACACACACACACACACACACACACACACACACACACACACACACACACACACACACACACACACACACACACACACACACACACACACACTCATGCAGGGAGGTTCCTAATGGTCTTTTACATTCACCATTTCCCCATGATCCACGCCTCCCCGCCTGCACTGCTAATGTACCTAAGCTTCCTTTCGTCACGAAGCTTATGCCTTGTGCTAAAAC